>CAKAJE020000357.1:0-55131 GCA_916610135.2 Macropis europaea
GGTTAATATAAGAATTCTGCGTAATTCTATCACGTTTGTTCAATATACGTAGCTCCAGTTTCAGATAGCGTATTGGGCTAAGTGGCACCTTAAAGCGCATGAAATGCGGAGTAAAATGCCCTATTAAACTTCTGTGATAGGGCAATCAGAGACCCGAATAGATCATGTTATATTATGGTTAATATAAGAATTCTGCGTAATTCTATCACATTTGTTTAATTAACGTCGCCCCTACTTCAGATAGCGTATTGGGCTAGCCGGCATCTTAAAGCGCGTGGAATGGCGAGTAAAATGCACTACTAACCTTCTATGATAGGGCACACAGAGACCCGATTACATCATTCTTTATTATGGTTAATATAAGAATTCAGCGTAATTTTATCACATTTGTTCAATTTACGTCGCCCCTATTTAAGATACGGTATTGGGCTATGTAGCATCTTAAAGCGCATGAAATGTCGAGTAAAATGTACTACTAAACTTCTAGGATAGGGCAATCAGAGACCCGATTAGGTCATCTTATATTATGGTTAATATAAGAATTCAGCGAAATTCTATCGCATTTGTTCAATTTACGTAGCTCCAATTTCAGATAGCATATTGTGCTAGGCGGTTCCTTAAAGCGCATGAAAGGACGAGTAAAATGCACTACTAAACTTCCATGGTAAGGCAGTCAGAGACCCGAATAGATCATATTATATTATGGTTAATATAAGAATTCTGCGTAATTCCATCACATTTGTTCAATTTACGTCGCTCCTATTTCAGATAGCGTATTGGGCTAAGCGGCATCTTAAAGCGCATGAAATGTCGAGTAAAATTCACTACTAAACTTCTAGGATAGGGCAATCAGAGGCCCGTGTAGGTCACCTTATGTTATGATTAATATAAGAATTTACAGTAATTCTATCACATTTGTTCAATTTACGTCGCTCCTATTTCAGATACAGTATGGATCTAAGCGGCATCTTAAAGCGCATGAAATGTCGAGTAAAATGCACTATTAAACTTCAATGGTAGGTCGAATAGAGACCCGATTAGATCATTTTATATTATGTTTAATATAAGAAGCTTGCGTAATTCTATCACATTTGTTCAATTTACGTCGCCCCTATATCAGATAGCGTATTGGGCTACGCGGCATCTTAAAGCGCATGAAATGTCGAGTAAAATGCACTATTCAACTTGTAGGGTAGGGCAAACAGAGACCCGATTTGATCGTTTCATATTATGGTTAATTTAAGAATTCAGCGAAAGTCTATCACATTTGTTCAATTTACGTAGCTCCAATTGCAGATAGCGTATTGGGCTAGGCGGCACCTTAAAGCGAATGAAATGACGAGTAAAATGCGCTATTAACCTTCTCGGATAGGGCAATCGGAGACCAGATTAGATCATTTTATATTATTGTTAATATAAGAATGCAGCGTAATTGAACCACATTTGCTCAATTTACGTCGCTCCTATTTCAGATAGCGTATTGGGTTAAGCGGGACCTTAAAGCGCATGAAATGACGAGTAAAATGCACTATTATACTTCTATGATCGGGCAATCAGAGACCCGATTAGATCATTTCATATAATTGTTAATATAAGAATTCTGAGTAATTTTATCACATTCGTTCAATTTACGTCGCCCCTATTTCAGATAGCGTACTGGGCTACGTGGCATCTTAAAGCGCATGAATTGGCGAGTAAAATTCCCTACTAATCTTCTTTGATGGGGCAATCAGAGACCCGGTTAGATCACTTTATATTATGGTTAATATAAGAATTCTGCGTACTTCTATCACATTTGTTCAATTTAAGTCGCTCCTATTTCAGATAGCGTATTGAGCTAGGTGGCATCTTAAAGCGCATGAAATGTCGAGTAAAATGCACTATTAAACTTCTAGGGTAGGGCAAACAGAGAACCGATCAGATCATTTTAGATTAAGGTTAATTTAATAATTCAGCATAATTCTATCACATCTGTTCAATTTACGTCGCTCCTATTTCAGATAGCGTATTGGGCTATGCGGGACCCAAATGCGCATGAAATGACGAGTGAAATGCACTACTAAACTTCTAGGACAGGGCAATCAGAGTCACGATTAGGTCATCTTATATTATTGCTAAGTTAAGAATTCAGCGGAACTCTATCACATTTGTTCAATTTACGTATCTCCGATTTCAGATTGCGGATTGCAATATACGGCACCTTAAAGCGCATGAAATGGCGAAAAAATGCACAACTAACCTTCTCGGATACGGGCATCAGAGACCCAATTAGATCATTTTATATTATGGTTAATATAAGAATTCAGCGAAATTCTATCACATTTGTTCAATTTACGTAGCTCCTATTTCAGATATCGTATTGAGCTAGGCGGCACCTTAAAGCGCATGAAAAGACGAGTAAAATGCGCTACTAAGCTTCTAGGATAGGGCAATCTGGGGCCCGTGTAGGTCATCTTATGTTATGATTAATATAAGAATTTACCGTAATTCTATCACATTTGTTCAATTTACGTCGCTCCTATTTCAGATACAGTATGGGTCTAAGCGGCATCTTAAAGCGCATGAAATGTCGAGTACAATGCACTACTAAACTTCTAGGATAGGGCAATCAGAGACCCGATTAGATCATCTTATATTATTGCTAATTTAAGAATTCATCGTAACTCTATCACATTTGTCCAATTCACGTCGCTCCTACATCAGATATCGTATTGAGCTAGGCGGCATCTTAAAGCGCATGAAATGGCGAATAAAATGCACTACTAACCTTCTCGGATACGGCCATCAGAGACCCAATTAGATCATTTTATATTATGGTTAATATAAGAATTTAGCGAAATTCTATCAAATTTGTTCAATTTACGTCGCTCCTATTTCAGATAGCATATTGGGCTAAGCGGCACCTTAAAGCGCATGAAATGACGAGTAAACGCACTATTAAACTTCTATGATAGGGCAATCAGAGACCCGAATAGATCGTATTATATTATGGTTAATATAAGAATTCTGCGTAATTCTATCACATTCGTTCAATTTACGTCGCTCCAATTTCAGGTGGCGTATTGGGCTTAGCGGCATCTTAAAGCACACGAAATGTCGAGTGAAATGCACTGCTAACCGTGTATGACAGGGCAATCAGAGACATGATTAGATCATATTATATTATGGTTAATATATGAATTCTGCGTAATTTCATCACATTTGTTCAATTTACGTCGCCCCTAATTCAGATAGCGTATTGAGCTAGGCGGCATCTTAAGCGCATGAAATGACGAGTAAAATGCACAGCTAAACTTCTAGGATAGGCAGACAGACACCCACTAGATCATTTTATATTATGGTTAATATAAGAATGCTGCGTAATTCTATCACATTTCTTCAATTTACGTCGCTCCTACTTCAGATAGCGTATTGGGCTAAGCTGCATCTTAAAGCGCATGAAATGAAAAGTAAAATGCACTACTAAACTTCTAGGATAGGGCAATCAGAGACCCGATTAGGTCATCTTATATTATGATTAATATAAGAATTCACCGTAATTCTATCACATTTGTTCAATTTACGTCGCTCCTATTTCAGATAGCGTATTGAGATAGGCGGCACCTTAAGGCGCATGGAATGACAAGTAAAATGTACGATTAAACTTGTATGATTGGGCAATGAGAGACCCGATTAGGTCATCTGATATTATGATTAATATAAGAATTCAGCGTAATTCCAGCACATTTGTTCAGTTTACGTCGCTCCTATTTCAGATAGCGTATTGGGATAGACGGCATCTTAAAGCGCATGAATGTCGAGTAAATGCCATATTAAACTTCTATGATAGGGCAATCAGAGACCCGAATAGATCGTATTATCTTATGGTTAATATAAGAATTCTGCGTAATTCTATCACATTTGTTCTATTTATGTCGCTCCTATTTCAGATAGCGTATTGGCTAGGCGGCACCTTAAAGCGCATGAAGTGACGAGTAAAATGCACTACTGACCTTCTATAATAGGGCAATCAAAGACCCGATTAGATCATTCTATATTATGGTTAATATAAGATTTCAGCGAAATTCTATCACATTTGTCCAATTTACCGACGCTCCTATTTCAGATAGCGTATTGGGCTGTGCGGCATCTTAAAACGCACGAAATGTCGAGTAAAATGCACTATTAAAATTCTAGGCTAGGGCAAACAGAAACCCGATTAGATCATTTTATATTATGGTTAATATAAGAATTCTGCGTAATTCTATCACGTTTGTTCAATTTACGTCGCTTCTACTTCAGGTAGCGTATTGGGCTAAGCGGCATCTTAAAGCGCACGAAATGTCGAGTAAAACGCACTGCTAACCTTCTATGATACGGCATCAGAGACCCGCTTAGATCATTTTATATTATGGTTAATTTAAGAATTCAGCGAAATTCTATCACATTTGTTCAATTTACGTCGCTCCTACTTCAGGTAGCGTATTGTGCTAAGCGGCACCTTAAAGCGCACGAAATTTCGAGTGAAATGAACTATTAAACTTCTATGATAGGGCAATCAGAGACCCGATTAGATCATTTTATATTATTGTTAATATAACAATTCACCGTACTTTTTTCACATTTGTTCAATTTACGTTGCCCGTATTTCAGATAGCGTATTGGGCTATGCGGCATCTTAAAGCGCATGAAATTTCGAGTAAAATGCACTACTAAACATCTAGGATAGAGCAACCAGAGACCCGATTAGATCATTTTATATTATTGTTAATATAAGAATGCGGCGTAATTTTATCACATTTGTTCAATTTACGCCGCTCCTATTTCAGATAGCATATTGGGCTAAGCGGCATCATAAAGCGCATGAAATGACGAGAAAAAGGAACTATTCAGCTTCTATGATAGGGTAATCAGAGACCCGATTAGATCATTTTATATGATGGTTAATTTAAGAATAAACGAATCTTTATCACACTTGTTCAATTTACGTAGCTCCAATTTCAGATAGCGTTTTGGGCTAGGCGGCACCTTAAAGCGCCTGAAATGACGAGTAAAATGCACTATTAAGCTTCTATGATAGGGCAATCAGAGACCCGAGTAGATCATATTATATTATGGTTAATATAAGAATTCTGCGTAATTCTATCACGTTTGCTCAATTTACGTAGCTCCAATTTCAGATAGCGTATTGGGCTGTGTGGCATCTTAAAGCGCATGAGATGCCCAGCAAAATGCACTATTAAACTTCTATGATAGGGCAATCAGAGAACCGATTAGATCATTTTATATTATGGGTAATATAAGAATTCTGCGTAATTCGATCACGTTTGTTCAATTTACGTCGCTCCTATTTCAGATAGCGTATTGTGCTAAGCGGCACCTAAAGCGCATGAAATGACGAATAAAATGCACTATTAAGCTTCTATGATAGGGTAATCAGAGACCGATTAGATCATTTTATATTATGGTTAATTTAAGAATTCAGCGAAACTTTATAACACTTGTTCAATTTACGTAGCTCCAATTACAGATAGCGTATTGGGCTAGGCGGCACCTTAAAGCGAATGAAATGACGAGTAAAATGCGCTATTAACATTTTCGGATAGGGCAATCGGAGACCAGATTAGATCATTTTATATTATGGACAGTATAAGAATGCAGCGTAATTGAACCACATCTGCTCAATTTACGTCGCTCCTATTTCAGATAGCGTATTGGGCTAAGCGGGACCTTAAAGCGCATGAAATGACGAGTAAAATGCACTATCAAACTTCTATGATATGGCAATCAGAGACCCGATTAGATCATTTCATATTATTGTTAATATAAGAATTCAACGTAATTATATCCCATTTGTTCAATTTACGTCGCCCCTATTACAGATAGCGTATTGGACTGGTGGCATCTTAAGCGCAAGAAATGTCGAGTAAAATGCACTATTAAACTGCTAGGGTAGTGCAAACAGAGACCCTATTATATCATTTTATATTATGGTTAATTTAAGAATTCAGCGAAACTCTAACACACTTGTTCAATTTACATAGCTCCAATTCCAGTTAGCGTATTGGGCTAGGCGGCACCTTGAAGCGCATGGAATGACGAGTAAAATGCACTATCAAACTTCTATGATAGGGCAGTCAGAGACGCGATTAGATCATCTTATATTATAGCTAATTTAAGAATTCGTCGTAATTCTATCACATTTGTTCAATTCACGTAGCTCCAATTTCGGATAGCGTATTGGGATAGGCGACACCTTAAAGCGCATGAAATCACGAGTAAAATGCACTACTAATCTTCTAGGATAGGGCAATCAGAGACCCGATTAGATCATCTCATATTATTGCTAATTTAAGAATTCATCGTAACTCTATCACATTTGTCCAATTCACGTCGCTCCTACATCAGATATCGTATTGAACCGGGCGTCATCTTAAAGCGCATGAATGGCGAATAAAATGCACTACTAACCTTCTCGGATACGGCCATCAGTGACCCAATTAGATCATTTTATATTGTGGTTAATATAAGAATTCAATGAAATTCTATCACATTTGTTCAATTTACGTCGCTCCTACATCAGATAGCGTACTGTGCTAAGCGGCATCTCAAAGCGCATGAAATGACGAGTAAAATGCACAGCTAAACTTCTAGGATATGGCAGACAGACACCCCACTAGATCATTTTATATTATGGTTAATATAAGAATGCTGCGTAATTCTATCACATTTCTTCAATTTACGTCGCTCCTACTTCAGATAGCGTATTGGGCTAAGCGGCACCTTAAAGCGCATGAAATGAAAAGTAAAATGCACTACTAAACTTCTAGGATAGGGCAATCAGAGACCCGATTAGGTCATCTTATATTATGATTAATATAAGAATTCACCGTAATTCTATCACATTTGTTTAATTTACGTCGCTCCTATTTCAGATAGCGTATTTTGCTAGGCGGCATCTTAAAGCGCGTGGAATGCCGAGTAAAATGCACTACTAACCTTCTAGGATAGGGCAATCCGAGACCCGATTTTATCATCTTACATTATGATTAATATAAGAATTCAGTGTAATTCTATCACATTTGTTCAATTGACGTCGCTCCTAATTCAGATAGCGTATTGGGCTAGGCGCCACCTTAAAGCGCATGAAATGGCGAGTAAAATGCACTATTAAACTTCTTTGACAGGGCAATCAAAGACCCAAATAGATCATTTTATATTATTGTAAATATAAGAATTCAACGTAGTTTTATCACATTTGTTCAATTTACGTCGCTCCTATATTAGATAGCGTATTGGGCCAAGTGGCATCTTAAAGCGCATGAAATGTTGAGTAAAATGCACTACTAAACTTCTAGGATAGGGCAATCCGAGACCCGATTTTATCATCTTACATTATGATTAATATAAGAATTCAGTGTAATTCTATCACATTTGTTCAATTGACGTCGCTCCTAATTCAGATAGCGTATTGGGCTAGGCGCCACCTTAAAGCGCATGAAATGGCGAGTAAAATGCACTATTAAACTTCTAGGGTAAGGCAACCAGAGACCCGATTACATCATTTTATATTATGGTTAATTTAAGAATTCAGCAAAATTCTATCACATTTGTTCAATTTACGTCGCTTCTATTTCAGATAGCGTAGTGGGCTAAGCGGCATCTCAAAGCGCATGAAATGGCGAGTAAAATGCATTATTAAACTTCTAGGGTAGGGCAAACAGAGATCCGATTAGATCATTTTATATAACGGTTAATTTAACAATTCAGCGTAATTCTATCACATTTGTTGAATTTAAGTACCTCCAATTCCAGATAGCGTATTGGGCTAGGCGGCACCTTAAAGGGCATGAAATGACGAGTAAACTGCACAACTAAACTTCTAGGATAGGGCAATCAGAGACCCGATTAGATCATTTTGTATTATTGTTAATATAAGAATTCAACGTAATTTTATCACATTTGTTCAATTTATGTCGCTCCTATTTCAGATAGCGTATTGGGCTAGGCGGCTCCTTAAAGCGCATGAAATGACGAGTACAATGCACTATTAAACTTCTATGATAGGGCAATCAGAGACCCGAATAGATCATATTATATAATGTTTAATATAAGAATTCAGCAATATTCTATCACATTTGTTCAATTTACGTCGCTCCTATTTCAGATAGCGTATTCCGCTAGGCGGCACCTTAAAGCGCATGAAATGACGAGTAAAATGCACTTTTAAACTTCTATGATAGGGCAATCAGAGACCCGAATACATCGTATTATATTATGGTTAATATATGAATTCTGCGTAATTCTATCACGTCTGTTCAATTTACGTAGCTACAATTTCAGATAGCGTTTTGGACTAGGTGGCATCTTAAAGCGCATGAAGTTTCGAGTAAAATGCACCATTAAACTCCTTGGGTAGGGCAAACAGAGACCCGATTAGATCATTTTATATTATGGTTAATATAAGAATTCTGCGTAACTCTATCACATTTACTCAATTTACGCAGCTCCTATTTCAGATCGCGTATTGGGCTAAGCGGCATCCTAAAGCGTATGCAATTACGAGTAAAATGCACTACTAAACTTGTCGGACAGGGTAATCACAGACTCGACAAGGTCATTTTAAATTATGGTTAATATAAGAATTATGCGTAATTCTATCACATTTATTCAATTTACGTCGCTCCTATTTCAGATAGCGTATTGCGTTAAGCGGCATCTTAAAGCGCATGAAATTACGAGTAAAATGCACTACTAAACTTCACGGATAGGGCAATCACAGACCCGACAAGGTCATTTTAAATTATGGGTAATACAAGAATCCTGCGTAATTCTATCACATTTATTCAATTTACATCGCTCCCATTTCATATAGCGCATTGGGCTAAGCGGCACCTTAAAGCGCATGGAATGACGAGTAAAATGCAGTACTAAACTTCTTTGATAGGGCAAGCAGAGACCCGATGAGATCATTTTATATTATGGTTTATATAAGAATTCTACGTAACTCTATCACATTTATTCAATTTACGCTGCTCCAATTTTAGATGGCGGATTGGGCTAGACGGCACCTTAAAGCGCATGAAATGACGAGTAAAATGCACTGCTGAACTTCTGTGACAGGGCAATCAGATACCCGATTAGATCATCTTAAATTATGGTTAATATAAGAATTCTGCGTAATTCTATCACATTTGTTCAATTTACGTCGCCCCTATTTCAGATAGCGTATTGGGCTAGGCGGCACCTTAAAGCGCATGGTGTGACGAGTAAAATGCAGTACAAAACTCCTTTGCTAGGGCAATCAGAGACCCGATGAGATCATTTTATATTATGGTTTATATAAGAATTCTGCGTAACTCTATCACATTTATTCAATTTACGCTACTCCAATTTCAGATAGCGTATTGGGCGATTCGGCATCTTAAAGCGCATGAAATGATGAGTGAAATGCACTATTAAACTTCTATGATAGGGCAATCAGAGACCCGAATGGATCATATTATATTATGGTTAATATAAGAATTCAGCAAAATTCTATCACATTTGTTCAATTCACGTCGCTCCTATTTCAGATTGCGTATTGGGCTAGGCGGCACCTTAAAGCGCATGAAATGACGAGTGAAATGCACTATTAAACTTCTATGATAGGGCAATCAGAGACCCGAATGGATCATATTATATAATGTTTAATATAAGAATTCAGCAAAATTCTATCACATTTGTTCAATTTACGTCGCTCCTATTTCAGATAGCGTATTGGGCTAGGCGGCACCTTAAAGCGCATGAAATGACGAGTGAAATGCACTTTTAAACTTCTATGATAGGGCAATCAGAAACCGGATAGATCGTATTATATCATGGTTAATATAAGAATTCTGCGTAATTCTATCACATTTGTTCAATTTATGTCGCTCCTATTTCAGATAGCGTATTGGGCTAGGCGGCTCCTTAAAGCGCATGAAATGACGAGTACAATGCACTATTAAACTTCTATGATAGGTCAATCAGAGACCAGAATAGATCATATTATATTATGGTTAATATAAGAATTCAGCAAAATTCTATCACATTTGTTCAATTTACGTCGCTCCTATTTCAGATAGCGTATTGGGCTAGGCGGCACCTTAAAGCGCATGATGTGACGAGTAAAATCCACTATTAAACTTCTATGATAGGGCAAACAGAGACCCGATTAGATCATTTCATATTATGGTTAATATAAGAATTCTGCGTAACTCTATCACATTTATTCAATTTACGCAGCTCCTATTTCAGATAGCGTATTGGGCGATTCGGCATCTTAAAGCGCATGAAATGACGAGTAAAATGCACTACTAAACTTCCCGGATAGAGCAATCAGAGATACGATTAGGTCATTTTAAATTATGGTTAATATAAGAATTCTGCGTAATTCTATCACATTTGTTCAATTTACGTCGCTCCTATTTCAGATAGCGTATTGGGCTAGGCGGCACCTTAAAGCGCATGATGTGACGAGTAAAATCCACTATTAAACTTCTATGATAGGGCAAACAGAGACCCGATTAGATCATTTTATATTATGGTTAATATAAGAATTCTGCGTAACTCTATCACATTTATTCAATTTACGCAGCTCCTATTTCAGTTAGCGTATTGGGCGATTCGGCATCTTAAAGCGCATGAAATGACGAGTAAAATGCACTGCTAAACTTCCCGGATAGAGCAATCAGAGATACGATTAGGTCATTTTAAATTGTGGTTAATATAAGAATTCTGCGTAATTCTGTCACATTTGTTCAATTTACGTCGCTCCCATTTCAGATAGCGCATTGGGCTAGACGGCACCTTAAAGCGCATGAAACGTCGAGTAAAATGCACTGCTGAACTTCTGTGACAGGGCAATCAGGGACACGATTAGATCATTTTGTATTATTGTTAATATAAGAATTCAACGTAATTTTATCACATTTGATCAATTTATGCCGCTCCCATATCAGATAGCGTATTGGGCTAGGCGGCACCTTAAACCGCATGAAATGACGAGTAAAATGCACTATTAAACTTCTATGATAGGGCAATCAGAGACCCGAATAGATCATATTATATTATGGTTAATATAAGAATTCTGCGTAATTCTATCACGTCTGTTCAATTTACGTAGCTCCAATTTCAGATAGCGTTTTGGACTATGTGGCATCCTAAAGCGCATGAAATGTCGGGTAAAATGCACTATTAAACTTCTATGATAGGGCAATCAGAGACCCGATGAGATCATTTTGTATTATGGTTAATATAAGAATTCTGCGTAACTCTATCACATTTATTCAATTTACGCAGCTCCAATTTCAGATAGCGGTTTGTGCTAGACGGCACCTTAAAGCGCATGAAATGTCGAGTAAAATGCACTACTGAACTTCTGTGATAGGGCAATCAGAGACCCGATCAGATCATCTTAAATTATGGTTAATATAAGAATTCTTGCGTAATTCTATCACATTTGTTCAATTTACGTCGCTCCTATTTCAGATAGCGTATTGGGCGAGGCGGCATCTTAAAGCGCATGAAATGTCGAGTAAAATGCACTATTAAACTTCTATGATAGGGCAATCAGAGACCCGATGAGATCATTTTGTATTATGGTTAATATAAGAATTCTGCGTAACTCTATCACATTTATTCAGTTTACGCAGCTTCAATTTCAGATAGCGGTTTGGGCTAGACGGCACCTTAAAGCGCATGAAATGTCGAATAAAATGCACTACTGAACTTCTGTGATAGGGCAATCAGAGACCCGATCAGATCATCTTAAATTATGGTTAATATAAGAATTCTTGCGTAATTCTATCACATTTGTTCAATTTACGTCGCTCCTATTTCAGATAGCGTATTGGGTTAAGCGGCATCTTAAAGCGCATGAAATTACGAGTAAAATGCACTACTAAACTTCACGGATAGGCCAATCACAGACCCGACAAGGTCATTTTAAATTATGGGTAATATAAGAATCCTGCGTAATTCTATCACATTTATTCAATTTACATCGCTCCCATTTCATATAGCGCATTGGGCTAAGCGGCACCTTAAAGCGCATGGAATGACGAGTAAAATGCAGTACTAAACTTCTTTGATAGGGCAAGCAGAGACCCGATGAGATCATTTTATATTATGGTTTATATAAGAATTCTACGTAACTCTATCACATTTATTCAATTTACGCTGCTCCAATTTTAGATGGCGGATTGGGCTAGACGGCACCTTAAAGCGCATGAAATGACGAGTAAAATGCACTGCTGAACTTCTGTGACAGGGCAATCAGATACCCGATTAGATCATCTTAAATTATGGTTAATATAAGAATTCTGCGTAATTCTATCACATTTGTTCAATTTACGTCGCCCCTATTTCAGATAGCGTATTGGGCTAGGCGGCACCTTAAAGCGCATGGTGTGACGAGTAAAATGCAGTACAAAACTCCTTTGCTAGGGCAATCAGAGACCCGATGAGATCATTTTATATTATGGTTTATATAAGAATTCTGCGTAACTCTATCACATTTATTCAATTTACGTTACTCCAATTTCAGATAGCGTATTGGGCGATTCGGCATCTTAAAGCGCATGAAATGACGAGTGAAATGCACTACTAAACTTCCCGGATAGGGCAATCAGAGATACGATTAGGTCATTTTAAATTATGGTTAATATAAGAATTCTGCGTAATTCTATCACATTTGTTCAATTTACGTCGCTCCCATTTCAGATAGCGCATTGGGCTGGACGGCACCTTAAAGCGCATGAAATGACGAGTGAATGCACTATTAAACTTCTATGATAGGGCAATCAGAGACCCGAATGGATCATATTATATTATGGTTAATATAAGAATTCAGCAAAATTCTATCACATTTGTTCAATTCACGTCGCTCCTATTTCAGATTGCGTATTGGGCTAGGCGGCACCTTAAAGCGCATGAAATGACGAGTGAAATGCACTATTAAACTTCTATGATAGGGCAATCAGAGACCCGAATGGATCATATTATATAATGTTTAATATAAGAATTCAGCAAAATTCTATCACATTTGTTCAATTTACGTCGCTCCTATTTCAGATAGCGTATTGGGCTAGGCGGCACCTTAAAGCGCATGAAATGACGAGTGAAATGCACTTTTAAACTTCTATGATAGGGCAATCAGAAACCGGATAGATCGTATTATATCATGGTTAATATAAGAATTCTGCGTAATTCTATCACATTTGTTCAATTTATGTCACTCCTATTTCAGATAGCGTATTGGGCTAGGCGGCTCCTTAAAGCGCATGAAATGACGAGTACAATGCACTATTAAACTTCTATGATAGGTCAATCAGAGACCAGAATAGATCATATTATATTATGGTTAATATAAGAATTCAGCAAAATTCTATCACATTTGTTCAATTTACGTCGCTCCTATTTCAGATAGCGTATTGGGCTAGGCGGCACCTTAAAGCGCATGATGTGACGAGTAAAATCCACTATTAAACTTCTATGATAGGGCAAACAGAGACCCGATTAGATCATTTTATATTATGGTTAATATAAGAATTCTGCGTAACTCTATCACATTTATTCAATTTACGCAGCTCCTATTTCAGATAGCGTATTGGGCGATTCGGCATCTTAAAGCGCATGAAATGACGAGTAAAATGCACTACTAAACTTCCCGGATAGAGCAATCAGAGATACGATTAGGTCATTTTAAATTATGGTTAATATAAGAATTCTGCGTAATTCTATCACATTTGTTCAATTTACGTCGCTCCTATTTCAGATAGCGTATTGGGCTAGGCGGCACCTTAAAGCGCATGATGTGACGAGTAAAATCCACTATTAAACTTCTATGATAGGGCAAACAGAGACCCGATTAGATCATTTTATATTATGGTTAATATAAGAATTCTGCGTAACTCTATCACATTTATTCAATTTACGCAGCTCCTATTTCAGTTAGCGTATTGGGCGATTCGGCATCTTAAAGCGCATGAAATGACGAGTAAAATGCACTGCTAAACTTCCCGAATAGAGCAATCAGAGATACGATTAGGTCATTTTAAATTGTGGTTAATATAAGAATTCTGCGTAATTCTGTCACATTTGTTCAATTTACGTCGCTCGCATTTCAGATAGCGCATTGGGCTAGACGGCACCTTAAAGCGCATGAAACGTCGAGTAAAATGCACTGCTGAACTTCTGTGACAGGGCAATCAGGGACACGATTAGATCATTTTGTATTATTGTTAATATAAGAATTCAACGTAATTTTATCACATTTGATCAATTTATGCCGCTCCCATATCAGATAGCGTATTGGGCTAGGCGGCACCTTAAAGCGCATGAAATGACGAGTAAAATGCACTATTAAACTTCTATGATAGGGCAATCAGAGACCCGAATAGATCATATTATATTATGGTTAATATAAGAATTCTGCGTAATTCTATCACGTCTGTTCAATTTACGTAGCTCCAATTTCAGATAGCGTTTTGGACTATGTGGCATCCTAAAGCGCATGAAATGTCGGGTAAAATGCACTATTAAACTTCTATGATAGGGCAATCAGAGACCCGATGAGATCATTTTGTATTATGGTTAATATAAGAATTCTGCGTAACTCTATCACATTTATTCAATTTACGCAGCTCCAATTTCAGATAGCGGTTTGGGCTAGACGGCACCTTAAAGCGCATGAAATGTCGAGTAAAATGCACTACTGAACTTCTGTGATAGGGCAATCAGAGACCCGATCAGATCATCTTAAATTATGGTTAATATAAGAATTCTTGCGTAATTCTATCACATTTGTTCAATTTACGTCGCTCCTATTTCAGATAGCGTATTGGGCGAGGCGGCATCGTAAAGCGCATGAAATGTCGAGTAAAATGCACTATTAAACTTCTATGATAGGGCAATCAGAGACCCGATGAGATCATTTTGTATTATGGTTAATATAAGAATTCTGCGTAACTCTATCACATTTATTCAGTTTAGGCAGCTTCAATTTCAGATAGCGGTTTGGGCTAGACGGCACCTTAAAGCGCATGAAATGTCGAATAAAATGCACTACTGAACTTCTGTGATAGGGCAATCAGAGACCCGATCAGATCATCTTAAATTATGGTTAATATAAGAATTCTTGCGTAATTCTATCACATTTGTTCAATTTACGTCGCTCCTATTTCAGATAGCGTATTGGGTTAAGCGGCATCTTAAAGCGCATGAAATTACGAGTAAAATGCACTACTAAACTTCACGGATAGGCCAATCACAGACCCGACAAGGTCATTTTAAATTATGGGTAATATAAGAATCCTGCGTAATTCTATCACATTTATTCAATTTACATCGCTCCCATTTCATATAGCGCATTGGGCTAAGCGGCACCTTAAAGCGCATGGAATGACGAGTAAAATGCAGTACCAAACTTCTTTGACAGGGCAAGCAGAGACCCGATGAGATCATTTTATATTATGGTTTATATAAGAATTCTGCGTAACTCTATCACATTTATTCAATTTACGCTGCTCCAATTTTAGATAGCGGATTGGGCTAGACGGCACCTTAAAGCGCATGAAATGACGAGTAAAATGCACTGCTGAACTTCTGTGACAGGGCAATCAGAGACCCGATTAGATCATCTTAAATTATGGTTAATATAAGAATTCTGCGTAATTCTATCACATTTGTTCAATTTACGTCGCCCCTATTTCAGATAGCGTATTCGGCTAGGCGGCACCTTAAAGCGCATGGTGTGACGAGTAAAATGCAGTACTAAACTCCGTTGCTAGGGCAATCAGAGACCCGATGAGATACATTTTATATTATGGTTTATATAAGAATTCTGCGTAACTCTATCACATTTATTCAATTTACGTTACTCCAACTTCAGATAGCGTATTGGGCGATTCGGCATCTTAAAGCGCATGAAATGACGAGTAAAATGCACTACTAAACTTCCCGGATAGGGCAATCAGAGATACGATTAGGTCATTTTAAATTATGGTTAATATAAGAATTCTGCGTAATTCTATCACATTTGTTCAATTTACGTCGCTCCCATTTCAGATAGCGCATTGGGCTGGACGGCACCTTAAAGCGCATGAAATGACGAGTGAATGCACTATTAAACTTCTATGATAGGACAATCAGAGACCAGAATAGATCATATTATATTATGGTTAATATAAGAATTCAGCAAAATTCTATCACATTTGTTCAATTTACGTCGCTCCTATTTCAGATAGCGTATTGGGCTAGGAGGCACCTTAAAGCGCATGATGTGACGAGTAAAATCCGCTATTAAACTTCTATGATAGGGCAAACAGGGACCCGATTAGATCATTTTATATTATGGTTAATATAAGAATTCTGCGTAACTCTATCACATTTATTCAATTCACGCAGCTCCTATTTCAGATAGCGTATTGGGCGATTCGGCATCTTAAAGCGCATGAAATGACGAGTAAAATGCACTACTAAACTTCCCGGATAGAGCAATCAGAGATACGATTAGGTCATTTTAAATTATGGTTAATATAAGAATTCTGCGTAATTCTATCACATTTGTTCAATTTACGTCGCTCCTATTTCAGATAGCGTATTGGGCTAGGCGGCACCTTAAAGCGCATGATGTGACGAGTAAAATCCACTATTAAACTTCTATGATAGGGCAAACAGAGACCCGATTAGATCATTTTATATTATGGTTAATATAAGAATTCTGCGTAACTCTATCACATTTATTCAATTTACGCAGCTCCTATTTCAGTTAGCGTATTGGGCGATTCGGCATCTTAAAGCGCATGAAATGACGAGTAAAATGCACTGCTAAACTTCCCGGATAGAGCAATCAGAGATACGATTAGGTTATTTTAAATTGTGGTTAATATAAGAATTCTGCGTAATTCTGTCACATTTGTTCAATTTACGTCGCTCCCATTTCAGATAGCGCATTGGGCTAGACGGCACCTTAAAGCGCATGAAACGTCGAGTAAAATGCACTGCTGAACTTCTGTGACAGGGCAATCAGGGACACGATTAGATCATTTTGTATTATTGTTAATATAAGAATTCAACGTAATTTTATCACATTTGATCAATTTATGCCGCTCCCATATCAGATAGCGTATTGGGCTAGGCGGCACCTTAAAGCGCATGAAATGACGAGTAAAATGCACTATTAAACTTCTATGATAGGGCAATCAGAGACCCGAATAGATCATATTATATTATGGTTAATATAAGAATTCTGCGTAATTCTATCACGTCTGTTCAATTTACGCAGCTCCAATTTCAGATAGCGTTTTGGACTATGTGGCATCTTAAAGCGCATGAAATGTCGGGTAAAATGCACTATTAAACTTCTATGATAGGGCAATCAGAGACCCGATGAGATCATTTTGTATTATGGTTAATATAAGAATTCTGCGTAACTCTATCACATTTATTCAATTTACGCAGCTCCAATTTCAGATAGCGGTTTGTGCTAGACGGCACCTTAAAGCGCATGAAATGTCGAGTAAAATGCACTACTGAACTTCTGTGATAGGGCAATCAGAGACCCGATCAGATCATCTTAATTATGGTTAATATAAGAATTCTTGCGTAATTCTATCACATTTGTTCAATTTACGTCGCTCCTATTTCAGATAGCGTATTGGGCGAGGCGGCATCGTAAAGCGCATGAAATGTCGGGTAAAATGCACTATTAAACTTCTATGATAGGGCAATCAGAGACCCGATGAGATCATTTTGTATTATGGTTAATATAAGAATTCTGCGTAACTCTATCACATTTATTCAGTTTACGCAGCTTCAATTTCAGATAGCGTATTGGGCGATTCGGCATCTTAAAGCGCATGAAATGACGAGTAAAATGCACTACTAAACTTCCCGGATAGAGCAATCAGAGATACGATTAGGTCATTTTAAATTATGGTTAATATAAGAATTCTGCGTAATTCTATCACATTTGTTCAATTTACGTCGCTCCTATTTCAGATAGCGTATTGGGCTAGGCGGCACCTTAAAGCGCATGATGTGACGAGTAAAATCCACTATTAAACTTCTATGATAGGGCAAACAGAGACCCGATTAGATCATTTTATATTATGGTTAATATAAGAATTCTGCGTAACTCTATCACATTTATTCAATTTACGCAGCTCCTATTTCAGTTAGCGTATTGGGCGATTCGGCATCTTAAAGCGCATGAAATGACGAGTAAAATGCACTGCTAAACTTCCCGGATAGTGCAATCAGAGATACGATTAGGTCATTTTAAATTATGGTTAATATAAGAATTCTGCGTAACTCTATCACATTTATTCAATTTACGCAGCTCCAATTTCAGATAGCGGATTGGGCTAGACGGCACCTTAAAGCGCATGAAATGTAGAGTAAAATGCACTATTAAACTTCTATGATAGGGCAATCAGAGACCCGATGAGATCATTTTGTATTATGGTTAATATAAGAATTCTGCGTAATTCTATCACATTTGTTCAATTTACGTCGCTCCTATTTCAGATAGCGTATAGGGCAAAGCGGCACCTTAAACCGCATGGAATGACGAATAAAATGCAGTACTAAACTTCTTTGATAGGGCAATCAGAGACCCGATGTGATCATTTTATATTATGGTTTATATAAGAATTCTGCGTAACTCTATCACATTTATTCAATTTACGCAGCTCCAATTTCAGATAGCGGATTGGGCTAGACGGCACCTTAAAGCGCATGAAATGTAGAGTAAAATGCGCTATTAAACTTCTAGGGTAGGGCAAACAGAGACCCGATTAGATCATTTCATATTATGGTTAATTTAAGAATTCAGAGAAATTCTATCGCATTTGTTCCATTTACGTCGCTCCTATTTCAGATAGCGTATTGGGCTAAGCGGCACCTTAAAGCGCATGAAATGACGAGTAGAATGCACTATTAAACTTCTATGATAGGTCAATCAGAGAACCGTATATATCGTATTATATTATGGTTAATATAAGTATTCTGCGTAATTCTATCACCTTTGTTCAATTTATGTCGCTCCTATTTCAGATAGCGTATTGGGCTTGGCGGCACCTTAAACAGCGTAGAATGACGAGTAAAATGCACTGCTAACCTTCTATGCTAGGGCAATCAAAGACTCGATTAGATCATCCTATATTATGGTTAATATAAGAATTGTGCGTAATTCTATCACATTTGTTCAATTTATGTCGCTCCTATTCCAGATAGCGTATTGCGCTAGGCGGCACCTTAAAGCGCATGAAATGACGAGTAAAATGCACTGTTGAGCTTCTATGATAGGGCAATCAGAGACCCGAATAGATCGTATTATATTATGGTTTATTTAAGAATTCTGCGTAATTCTATCACGTTTGTTCAATTTACGTAGCTCCAATTTCAGATAGCGTATTGAGCTAGGCGGCATCTTAAAGCGCACTAAATGTCGAGTAAAATGCACTACTAAACTTCTAGGATAGGGCAATCAGAGACCCGATTAGATCATCTTATATTATGGTTAATATAAGAATTCTGCGTAATTCCATCACGTTTGTTCAATTTACGTAGCTCCAATTTCAGATAGCGTATTGGGCTAGGCGGCACCTTAAAGCGCACGAAATGTCGAGTAAAATGCACTATTAAACTTCTATGAAAGGGCAATCAGAGACCCGAATAGATCGTATTATATTATGGTTAATATAAGTATTTAACGTAATTTTATCACATTTGTTCAATTTATATCGCACCTATTTCAGATAGCGTATTGGGCTAGGTTGCATCATAAAGCGCATGAAATGTCGAGTAAAATGCACTATTAAAATTCTAGGGCAGGCCAGCAGAGAGCCGATTAGATCATTTTATATTATGGTTAATTTAAGAATTCAGCGAAACTCTATCACACTTGTTCAATTTACGTAGCTCCAATTTCAGATAGCCTATTGGGCTAGGCGACACCTTAAAGCGCATGAAATAACGAGTAAAATGCAGTATTAAACTTCTATGATAGGGCAATCAGAGACCCGATTAGATCCTTTTATTACTGTTAATATAAGAATTCAGCGAAATTCTATCACATTTGTTCAATTTACGTTGCTCCTATTTCAGATAGCCTATTGGGCTAAGCGGCACCTTAAAGCGCATGAAATGACGAGTAAAATGCACTATTAAACTTCTACGATAGGGCAATCAGAGACCCGATTAGATTATTTCATATTATTGTTAGTATAAGAATTCAACGTAATTTTATCACATTTGTTCTATTTATGTCGCTCCTATTTCAGATAGCGTATTGGGTCAAGCAGCACCTTAAAGCGCATGAAATGACGACTAAAATGCACTATTAAACTTCTATGATAGGGCAATCAGAGAACCGAATAGATCGTATTATATTATGGTTAATATAAGAATTCAGCGAAATTTTATCACATTTGTTCAATTTACGTCGCCCCTATTTCAGATAGCGTACTGGGCTAGGCGGCACCTTAAAGCGCATGAAATGGCGAGTGAAATGCACTATTAAACTTCTATGATAGGGCAATCAGAGACCCGAATAGATCATATTATATTATGGTCAATATAAGAATTCAGCAAAATTCTATCACATTTGTTCAATTTACGTCGCTCCTATTTCAGATAGCGTATTGGGCTAGGCGGCACCTTAAAGCACATGAAAGGACGAGTAAAATGCACTATTAAACTTCTAAGATAGCGCAATCAGAGTCCCGATTAGATCATTTTAAATTATGGTTAATATAAGAATTCTTGCGTAATTCTATCACATTTGTTCAATTTACGTCGCCCCTCTTTCAGATAGCGTATTGGGCTAGGTGGCATCTTAAAGCGCATGAAATGTCGAGTAAAATGCACTACTAAACTTCTTGGATAGGGTAATCAGAGACCCGAATAGGTCATGTTATATTATGATTAATATAAGGATGCAGCGTAATTCTATCACATTTGTTCAATTTACGTCGCTCCTATTTCATATGGCGTACTGGGCTAAGCGGCACCTCAAAGCGCATGTCATGACGAGTGAAATGCTCTATTAAACTTCTATGATAGGGCAATCAGCGACCCGATTTGATCATCTTATATTATGATTAATATAAGGATGCAGCGTAATTCTATCACATTTGTTCAATTTACGTCACTCCTATTTCAGATAGCGTATTGGGCTAGGCGGCATCTTAAAGCGCGTGGAATGTCGAGTAAAATGCACTACTGACCTTCTATGATTGGGCAATCAGGCACCCGATTAGATCATTTTAAATTATGGTTAATATTAGAATTCTGCGTAATTCTATCACATTTGTTCAATTTACGTCGCTCCTTATTCAGAAAGCGTGTTGGGTTAAGCGGCACCTTAAAGCGCATGAAATGACGAGTAAAATGTACTACAAAACTTCTCGGATAGGGCAATCAGAGACCCGATTAGGTCATCTTATATTATGATTAGTATAAGAATTCAGCGTAATTCTATCACATTTGTTCAAATTACGTCGTTCCTATTTCAGATAATATATTGGGCTTCGCGGCAACTTAAAGCGCGTGGAATGACGAGTAAAATATATTCCTAACCTTCTATGATAGATCAATCAGAGACCCGATTAGATCATTTTATATTATTGTTAATATAACAATTCAGCGAAATTCTATCATATTTGATCAATGTACGTCGCTCCTATTTCAGATAGTGTATTGGGCTAAGCGGCACCTTAAAGCGCATGAAATGACGAGTAAAATGCACTACTAAGCTTCTTTGATTGGGCAATCAGTGACCCGAGTAGATCATTTTAAATTATGGTTAATATAAGAATTCTGCGTAATTTTATCACATTTGTTCAATTTACGTCGCCCCTTTATCAGATAGCGTTTTGGGCTAAGCGGCATCTCAAAGCGCATGAAGTGCCGAGTAAAATGCACTATTAAACTTCTAGGGTAGGTCGAATAAAGACCCAATTAGATCATTTTATATTATGTATAATATAAGAATTCTGCGTACTTGTATCACATTTGTTCAATTTACGTCGCACCTATTTCAGATAGCGTACTGGGCTGGGTGGCATCTTAAGCGCATGAAATGCCGAGTAAAATGCACTACAAAACTTCTAGGATAGGGCAATCAGAGACCCGATTAGGTCATCTTATATTATGATTAATATAATAATTCAACCTAATTCTATCACATTTTTTCAATTTACGTCGCTCCTATTTCAGATAGCGGATTGGGCTATACGGCACCTTCAAGCGCATGAAATGACGAGTAAAATGCACTATTAAACATCTATGATAGGGCAATCAGAGACCCGATTAGATCATTTTAAATTATGGTTAATATAAGAATTCTGCGTAAGTCTATCACATTTGTTCAATTTACGCAGCTCCAATTTCAGGTAGCGGATTGGGCTAGACGGTACCTTAAAGCGCATGAAATGACGAGTAAAATGCACTATTGAACTTTTTTGATAGGGCAATCAGAGACCCGATTAGGTAATTTTATATTAGTGATAATGTAAGAATTCATCGAAATTCTATCACATTTGTTCAATTTACGTCGCTCCTATTTCAGATAGCGTATCGGGCTAAGCAGAATCTTAAAGGGCACGAAATGCCGATTAAAATGCACTACTAAACTTTTATGATAGGTTAATTAGAGACCCCATTAGATCATTTTATATTATGGTTAATATAAGAATTCTGCGTAATTCTATCACATTTGTTGAATTTAGGTAGCTCCAATATCAGATAGCGGAGTGGGCGATACGGCATCTTAAAGCGCGCGGAATGGCGAGTAAAATGCACTGCTAAACTTCTATGATAGAGCAATCAGAGACCCGAATAGATCGCATTATATTATGGTTAATATAAGAATTCAGCGTAATTTTATCACATTTGTTCAATTTACGTCGCCCATATTTCAGATAGCGTACTGGGCTAGGCGGCACCTTAAAGCGCATGAAATGACGAGTGAAATGCACTATTAAACTTCTATGATAGGGCAATCAGAGACCCGAATAGATCATATTATATTATGGTTAATATTAGAATTCAGCAAAATTCTATCACATTTGTTCAATTTACATCGCTCCAATGTCAGATAGCGTGTTGGGCTAGGCGGCACCTTAAAGCACATGAAATGACGAATAAAATGCACTATTAAACTTCTATGATAGGGCAATCAGAGACCCGAATACATCGTATTATATTATGGTTAATATATGAATTCTGCGTAATTCTATCACATTTATTCAATTTGCGTAGCTCCAATTTCAGATAGCGTTTTGGACTAGGTGGCATCTTAAAGCGCATGAAATGTCGAGTAAAATGCACTATTAAACTTCTAGGGTAGGGCAAACAGAGACCCGATTAGATCAGTTTATATTATGGTTAATATAAGAATTCAGCGTAATTTTATCACATTTGTTCAATTTACGTCGCTCCTATTTCAGATAGCGTATTGGGCGATTCGGCATCTTAAAGCGCATGAAATGACGAGTAAAATGCACTACTAAACTTCTCGGATAGGGCAATCAGAGATACGATTAGGTCATTTTAAATTATGGTTAATATAAGAATTCTGCGTAATTCTATCACTTTTGTTCAATTTACGTCGCTCCCATTTCAGATAGCGCATTGGGCTAAGCGGTATCTTAAAGCGCATGAAATGAAGAGTAAAATGCACTACTAAACTTCTCGGATAGGGCAATCAGAGATACGATGAGATCATTTTATATTATGGTTTATATAAGAATTCTGCGTAACTCTATCATATTTATTCAATTTACTCTGCTCCAATTTCAGATAGCGGATTGGGCTAGACGGCGCCTTAAAGCGCATGAAATGTCGAGTAAAATGCACTGCTGAACTTCTGTGACAGGGCAATCAGAGACCCGATTAGATCATCTTAAATTATGGTTAATATATGAATTCTGCGTAATTCTATCACATTTGTTCAATTTACGTCGCCCCTATTTCAGATAGCGTATTGGGCTAGGTGGCATCTTAAAGCGCATGAAATGTCGAGTAAAATGCACTAGTAAACTTCTATGATAGTGCAATCAGAGACCCGATTAGATCATTCTGTATTATTGTTAATATAAGAATTCACCGTAATTTTAACACATTTGTTCAATTTATGTCGCTCCTATTTCAGATAGCGTATTGCGCAAGGCGGCACCTTAGAGCGCATGATGTGTCGAGTAAAATCCACTATTAAACTTGTATGATAGGGCAATCAGAGACCCGAATAGATCATATTATATTATGGTTAATATAAGAATTCTGCGTAATTCTATCACATTTGTTCAATTTACGTCGCTCCCATTTCAGATAGCGCATTGGGCTAAGTGGCACCTTAAAGCGCATGGCCTGACGAGTAAAATGCAGTACTAAACTTCTTTGATAGGGCAATCAGAGACCCGATGAGATCATTTTATATTATGGTTTATATAAGAATTCTGCGTAACTCTATCACATTTATTCAATTTACGTCGCTCCAATTTCGGGTAGCGTATTGGGCTAAGCGGCACCTTAAAGCGCATGAAATGACGAGTAGAATGCACCATTAAACTTCTATGATAGGGCAATCAGAGACCCGATTAGATCATTTTAAATTATGGTTAATACAAGAATTCTGCGTAATTCTATCACATTTGTTCAATTTACGTCGCTCCTATTTCGGATAACGTATTGTGCTAAGAAGCATCTCAAAGCGCATGGAATAGCGAGCAAAATGCACTATTAAACTTCTAGGATAAGGCAAACGGAGACCCGATTATATCTTTTTATATTACGGTTAGCATAAGAATGCAGCGTAATTCTATCACATTTGTTCAACTTACGTCGCTCCTATTTCAGATAGCGTATCGTGCTACGCGGCAGCTCAAAGCGCATGAAATGGCGAGTAAAATGCACTACTAAACTTCTAGGGTAAGGCAAATACAGACCCGATTAGATCATTTTACATTACGGTTAATATTAGAATTCAGCGTAATTCTATCACATTTGTTCAATTTACGTCGCTCCTATTTCAGATAGCGTATTGGGCTAGGCAGCATCCTAAAGCGCGTCGAAAGTCGAGTGAAATGAACTATTAAACTTCTAGGGTGGGGCGAACAGAGACCCGATTACATCATTTTACATTATGGTTAATATAAGAATTCAGCGAAAATCTATCACATTTGTTCAATTTACGTCACTCCTATTTCAGATAGCCTACTGGGCTAGGCGGCATGCTAAAGCTCGTGGAATATCGAGTGGAATACACTATTAAACTTCTAGGGTGCGGCGAACAGAGACCCGATTAGATCATCTTACATTACGGTTAATATAAGAATGCAGCGTAATTCTATCACATTTGTTCAATTTACGTCGCTCCTATTTCAGAAAGCGTATTGGGCTAGGCGGCATCTTAGAGCGCGTGGAATGAGGAGTAAAATGCACTACTAACCTTCTATGATAGGGCAATCAGAGACCCGATTAGATCATTTTATATTATGGTTAATATAAGAATTCAGCTTAATTTTATCACATTTGTTCAATTTACGTCGCCCCTATGTGAGATAGCGTATTGGGTTAGGCGGCAACTTAAAGCGCATGGAATAACGAGTATAATGCACTACTAAACTTCTTTGATAGGGCAATCAGAGACCCGATTAGATCATTTTATATTATTGTTAATATAAGAATTTAGCGTAATTTTATCACATTTGATCAATTTACGTCGCTCCTATTTCAGATAGCGTATTGGGCTAGGTGGCATCTTAAAGCGCATGAAATGTCGAGTAAAATGCACTACTAAACTTCTAGGATAGGGCAATCAGAGACCCGATCAGATCGTCGTATATTATGGTTAATTTAAGAATTCGTCGTAACTCTATCACATTTGTTTAATTTACGTAGCTCTAATTTCAGATAGCGTATTGGGATAGGCTGCACCTTAAAGCGCATGAAAGGACGAGTAAAATGCAATACTAAACTTCTAGGATAGGGTAATCGGAGACCCGATCAGGTCATCTTGTATTATGATTAATATAAGGATGCAGCGTAATTTTATCACATTTGATCAATTTACATCGCCCCTATTTCAGATAGCGTATTAGGCTAGGTGGCATCTCAAAGCGCATGAAATGTCGAGTAAAATGCACTATTAAACTTCTAGGGTAGGGCAAACAGAGACCCGATTACGCCATCTTATATTATGATTAATATAAGGATGCACCGTAATTCCATCACATTTGTTCAATTTACGTCGCTCCAATTTCAGACAGCGTGTTGGGCTAGGCGGCATCTTAAAGCGCGTGAAATGTCGACTAAAATTCACTGCTAACCTTCTATGATTGGGCAATCAGACACCCGATTAGATCATTTTATATTATGGTTAATATAAGAATTCAGCTTAATTTTATCAAATTTGTTCAATTTACGTCGCCCCTATTTCAGATAGCGTATTGGGATAGGCGGCATCTTAAAGCGCATGAACTAACGAGTATAATGCACTACTAAACTTCTTTGATAGGGCAATCAGAGACCCGATTAGATCATTTTATATTATTGTTAATATAAGAATTCAGCGTAATTTTATCACATTTGATCAATTTACGTCGCTCCTATTTCAGATAGCGTATTGGGCTAGGTGGCATCTTAAAGCGCATGAAATGTCGAGTTAAATGCACTTCTAAACTTCTTTGATAGGGCAATCAGAGGCCCGATTAGATCATTTTATGTTATGGTTAATATAAGAATTCTGCGTAACTCTATCACATTTATTCAATTTATGCAGCTCCAATTTCAGATAGCGTATTGGGCTAAGCGGCACCTTAAAGCGCATGAAATGACGAGTAAAATGCACTATTAAACTTCTATGATAGGGCAATCAGAGACCGGATTAGATCATTTTATATTATGGTAAATATAAGAATTCAACGTAATTTTATCACATTTGTTCAATTTATGTCGCTCCTATTTCAGATGGCGTATTGGGCTAGGCGGCAACATAAAGCGCATGAAATGACGAGTATAATGCACTATTCAACTTCTATGATAGGGCAATCAGAGACCCGAATAGATCATATTATATTATGGTTAATATAATAATTCTGCGTAATTCTATCACGTTTGTTCAATTTGCGTCGCTCCTACTTCAGGTAGCGTATTGGGCTAAGCGGCATCTTAAAGCGCACGAAATGTCGAGTAAAATGCGCTACTAAACTTCTATGATAGGGCAATCAGAGACCCGAATAGATCGTATTATATTATGGTTAATATAAGAATTCTGCGTAATTCTATCACATTTGTTCAACTTACGACGCTCCTATTTCAGATAGTATATTGGGCTAGGCGGCATCGTAAAGCGCGTGGAATGTGGAGTAAAATACACTACAATCCTTCTATGATAGAGCAATCAGTCACCCGAATAGATCATATTATATTATGGTTAATATAAGAATTCTGCATAATTCTATCACATTTGTTCAATTTACGTCGCTCCTATTTCAGATAGCGTACTGGGCTATGCGTCAATTTAAAGCGCATGAAATGACGAGTAAAATGCACTATTAAACTTCTATGATAGAGCAATCGGAGACACGATTAGATCATTTTATATTATTGTTAATGTAAGAATTCGGCGTAATTTTATCACACTTGTTCAATTTACGACGCTCCTATTTCAGATAGTGTATTGGGCTAGGTTGCATCATAAAGCGCATGAAATGCCGAGTAAAATGCACTATTAAACTTATATGATAGGGCCATCAGAGACCAGATTAGATCATTTTAAATTATGATTAATATAAGAATTCAGCGTAATTCTATCACATTTGTTCAATTTACGACGCTCCTATTTCAGATAGCGTACTGGGCGAGGTGGCATCTTAAAGCGCATGAAATGTCGAGTAAAATGCACCACTAAACTTCTAGGATAGGGCAATCAGAGACCCGATTAGGTCATCTTATATTATGATTAATATATGAATTCAGCGTAATTCTATCACATTTGTTCAATTGACGTCGCTCCTATTTCAGATAGCGTATTGGGCTAGACGGCACCTTAAAACGCATGAAATGACGAGTAAAATGCAGTATTAAACTTCTATGATAGGGCAATCAGAGAACCGAATAGATCATATTATATTATGGTTAATATAAGAATTCAGCAAAATTCAATCACATTTGTTCAATTCACGCAGCTCCTATTTCAGATAGCGTATTGGGCTAGGCGGAACCTTAAAGCGCATGAAATGACGAGTAAAATGGACTATTAAACTTCTATGATAGGGCAATCAGAAACCAGAATAGATCGTATTATATCATGGTTAATATAAGAATTGTGCGTAATTCTATCACATTTGTTCAATTTATGTCGCTCCTATTTCAGATAGCGTATTGGGCTAGGCGGCTCCTTAAAGCGCATGAAATGACGAGTAAAATTCACTATTAAACTTCTATGATAGGGCGATCAGAGAACCGGATAGATCGTATTATATTATGTTTAATATAAGGATTCTGCGTACTTCTATCACATTTGTTCAATTTGTGTCGCTCCTATTTCAGATAGCGTATTGGAGTAGGCGGCACCTCAAAGCGCATGAAATGACGAGTAAAATGCACTATTAAACTTCTATGATAGGGCAATCAGAGACCCGGATAGATCGTATTATATTATGTTTAATATAAGAATTCTGCGTAATTCTATCACATTTGTTCTATTTATGTCGCCCCTATTTCAGATAGCGTACTGGGCTAGGCGGCACCTTAAAGCGCATGAAATGGCGAGTGAAATGCACTATTAAACTTCTATGATAGGGCAATCAGAGACCCGAATAGATCATACTATATTATGGTTAATATAAGAATTCAGCAAAATTCAATCACATTTGTTCAATTCACGCCGCTCCTATTTCAGAGAGCGTATTGGGCTAGGCGGAACCTTAAAGCGAATGAAATGACGAGTAAAATGCACTATTAAACTTCTATGATAGGGCAATCAGAAACCAGAATAGATCGTATTATATCATGGTTAATATAAGAATTCTGCGTAATTCTATCACATTTGTTCAATTTACGTCGCTCCTATTTCAGATAGCGTATTGGGCTAGGCGGCACCTTAAAGCGCATGGAATGACGAGTAAAATGCACTATTAAATTCTATGATAGGGCAATCAGAGACCCGAATAGATCATATTATATTATGGTCAATATAAGAATTCAGCAAAATTCTATCACATTTGCTCAATTTACGTTGCTCCTATTGCAGATAGCGTATTGGGCTAGGCGGCACCTTAAAGCACATGAAAGGACGAGTAAAATGCACTATTAAACTTCTATGATAGGGCAATCAGAGACCCGAATACATCGTATTATATTATGGTTAATATAAGAATTCAGCGTAATTTTATCACATTTGTTCAATTTACGTCGCACCTATTTCAGATAGCGTACTGGGCTAGGCGGCACCTTAAAGCGCATGAAATGACGAGTGAAATGCACTATTAAACTTCTATGATAGGGCAATCAGAGACCCGAATAGATCATATTATATTATGGTCAATATAAGAATTCAGCAAAATTCTATCACATTTGTTCAATTTACGTTGCTCCTATTGCAGATAGCGTATTGGGCTAGGCGGCACCTTAAAGCACATGAAAGGACGAGTAAAATGCACTATTAAACTTCTGTGATAGGGCAATCAGAGACCCGAATACATCGTATTATATTATGGTTAATATAAGAATCCAGCAAAATTCTATCACATTTGTTCAATTTACGTCGCTCCTATTTCAGATAGCGTATTGAGCTAGGCGGCACCTTAAAGCGCATGAAATGACGACTAAAATGCACTATTAAACTTCTATGATAGGGCAATCAGAAACCAGAATAGATCGTATTATATTATGGTTAATATAAGAATTCTGCGTAATTCTATCACATTTGTTCAATTTATGTCGCTCCTATTTCAGATAGCGTATTGGGCTAAGCGGCATCTTAAAGCGCATGAAATGACGAGTGAAATAAACTTTTAAACTTCTATGATAGGGCAATCAGAGATACGATTATGTCATTTTAAATTATGGTTAATATAAGAATTCTGCGTAATTCTATCACATTTGTTCAATTTACGTCGCTCCCATTTCAGATAGCGCATTGGGCTAAGCGGCACCTTAAAGCGCATGGCGTGACGAGTAAAATGCAGGACTAAACTTCATTGATAGGGCAAGCAGAGACCCGATGAGATCATTTTATATTATGGTTTTTATAAGAATTCTGCGTAACTCTATCACATTTATTCAATTTAAGCTGCTCCAATTTCAGATAGCGGTTTGGGCTAGACGGCGCCTTAAAGCGCATGAAATGACGAGTAAAATGCACTGCTGAACTTCTGTGACAGGGCAATCAGAGACCCGATTAGATCATCTTAAATTACGGTTAATATAAGAATTCTGCGTAATTCTATCACATTTGTTCAATTTACGTCGCCCCTATTTCAGATAGCGTATTGGGCTAGGTGGCATCTTAAAGCGCATGAAATGTCGAGTAAAATGCACTATTAAACTTCTAGGGTAGGGCAAACAGAGACCCGATTAGATCATTTTATATTATAGTTAATATAAGAATTGAGCGTAATTTTATCACATTTGTTCAATTTACGTCGCTCCTATTTCAGATAGCGTATTGGGCTAGGCGGCACCTTAAAGCGCATGAAATGACGAGTAAAATGCACTATTAAACTTCTATGAGAGCGCAATCAGAGTCCCGATCAGATCATTTTAAATTATGGTTAATATAAGAATTCGTGCGTAATTCTATCACATTTGTTCAATTTACGTCGCTCCTATTTCAGATAGCGTATTGGGTGATTCGGCATCTTAAAGCGCATGAAATGACGAGTAAAATGCACTACTAAACTTCTCGGATAGGGCAATCAGAGATACGGTTAGGTCATTTTAAATTATGGTTAATATAAGAATTCTGCGTAATTCTATCACATTTGTTCAATTTACGTCGCTCCCATTTCAGATAGCGCATTGGGCTAGACGGCACCTTAAAGCGCATGAAACGTCGAGTAAAATGCACTGCTGAACTTCTGTGACAGGGCAATCAGGGACCCGATTAGATCATTTTGTATTACTGTTAATATAAGAATTCAACGTAATTTTATAACATTTGATCAATTTATGCCGCTCCCATTTCAGGCAGCGTATTGGGCTAGGCGGCACCTTAAAGCGCATGAAATGACGAGTAAAATGCACTATTAAACTTCTATGATAGGGCAATCAGAGACCCGAATACATCGTATTATATTATGGTTAATATAAGAATTCTGCGTAATTCTATCACGTCTGTTCAATTTACGTAGCTCCAATTTCAGATAGCGTTTTGGACTATGTGGCATCGTAAAGCGCATGAAATGTCGAGTAAAATGCACTATTAAACTTCTATGATAGGGCAATCAGAGACCCGATGAGATCATTTTGTATTATGGTTAGTATAAGAATTCTGCATAATTCTATCACATTAGTTCAATTTACGACGCTCCTATTTCAGATAGTATATTGGGCTAGGCAGCATCTTAAAGCGCATGGCATGTGGAGTGAAATGAACTATTAAACTTCTAGGGTGGGGCGAACAGAGACCCGATTAGATCATTTTACATTATGGTTAATATAAGAATTCAGCGAAATTCTATCACGTCTGTTCACTTTACGTCGCTCCTATTTCAGATAGCGTATTGGGCTAGGCGGCATCTTAAAGCGCATGAAATGACGAGTAAGATGCACTACTAAACTTCCCGGACAGGGGTATCAGAGACCCGATGAGATCATTTTGTATTATGGTTAATATAAGAATTCTGCGTAATTCTGTCACGTTTGTTCAATTTACGTCGCTCCTATTTCAGATAGCGTATTGGGCTTGGCGGCACCTTAAAGCGCGTAGAATGACGAGTAAAATGCACTGCTAACCTTCTATGCTAGGGCAACTAAAGACCCGATTAGATCATTCTATATTATGGTTAGTATAAGAATTCTGCATAATTCTATCACATTAGTTCAATTTACGACGCTCCTATTTCAGATAGTATATTGGGCTAGGCAGCATCTTAAAGCGCATGGCATGTGGAGTAAAATGCACTACTAAACTTCTATGATAGGGCAATCAGTCACCCGAATAGATCATATTATATTATGGTTAATATAAGAATTCTGCGTAATTCAACCACGTTGGTTCAATTTACGTCGCTCCTACTTCAGATAGCGTATTGGGCTAAGCGGCATCTCAAAGCGCATCAAATGACGAGTAAAATGCACTATGAAACTTCTATGATAGGGCAATCAGAGACCCGATTAGATCATTTTATATTATTATTAATATAAGAATTCGGCGTAATTTTATCACATTTGTTAAATTTACGTCGCCCCTGTTTCAGACAGCGTATTGTGCTAGGTTGCATCTTAAAGCGCATGAAACGTCGAGTAAAATGCACTATTAAACTTCTAGGGTAGGGCAAACAGAGACCCGATTAGGTCATTTTCTATTATGGTTAATTTAAGAATTCAGCGAAACTCTATAACACTTGTTCAATTTACGTACCTCCAATTTCAGATAGCGTATTGGGCTAGGCTGCATCTTCAAGCGCATGAAATGTCGAGTGATATGCACTATTAAACTTCCATGATTGGGCAGTCGGAGACCCGATTAGACCATTTTATATTATGGTTATTAGAAGAATTCAGCGTAATTGAACCACAATTATTCAATTTACGTCGCTCCTATATCAGGTAGCGTATTGGGCAACGCAGAATCTTAAAGGGCATGAAATGACGAGTAAAATGCACTATTAAACTTCTATGATAGGGCAATCGGAGGCCCGATTAGATCATTTTATATTATGGTTAATATAAGAATTCAGCGAAATTCTGTCACATTTGTTCAATTTACGTCGCGCCTGTTTCAGATAACGGATTGGGCTAAGCGGCACCTTAAAGCGCATGAAATGCCGAGCAAAATGCACTGTTAAAGTTCTATAATAGGGAAATCAGAGACCCGAATAGATCGTATTATATTATGGTTAATACAAGAATTCTGCGTAATTCTATCACATTTGTTCAATTTATGTCGCTCCTACTTCAGATAGCGTATTGGGCTAAGCGGCATCTTAAAGCGCATGAAATATCGAGTAATATGCACTACTAAACTTCGAGGATAGGGCAATCAGAGACCCGATAAGGTCATCTTATGTTTTGATTAATATAAGATTTCTGCGTAATTCTATCACGTTTGTTCAATTTACGTAGCTCTAATTTCAGATAGCGTATTGGGCTAGATGGCATCTTAAAGCGCATGAAATGTCGAGTAAAATGCACTATTAAACTTCTATGATAGGGCAATCAGAGACCCGATTAGATCATTCTACATTATGGTTAATGTAAGAATTCAGCGAAATTCTGTCACATTTGTTCAATTTACGACGCCCCTATTTCAGATAGCGTATTGTGCTAGGCGGCATCTTAAAGCGCGTGGAATGGCGAGTAAAATTCACTACTAACCTTCTATGATAGGGCAATCAGAGACCCGATCAGATCATTTTATATTATGGTTAATATAAGAATTCTGCGAAATTCTATCACATTTGTTCAATTTACGTAGCTCCAATTTCAGATAGCGTATTGGGCTAGGCGGCGTCTTAAGGCGCATGAAATGTCGAGTAAAATGCACTACCAAACTTCTCGGATAGGGCTAACAGAGACCCGATTAGGTCATCTTATATTATGGTTAATATAAGAATTCGGCGAAATTTTATCACATTTGTTCAATTTACGTCGCCCCTATTTCAGATAGCGTATTGTTCTAGGTGGAATCTTAAAGTGCATGAAGCGTTGAGTAAAATGCACTATTAAACTTCTATGATAGAGCAATCAGAGACCCGATTAGATCATTTTATATTTTTTTTAATATAAGAATTCACCGTAATTTTATCACATTTGTTCAATTTATATCGCGCCTATTTCAGATAGCGGATTGGGCCTGGCGGCACCTTAAAGCGCATGAAATGACTTGTAAAATGCACTATTAAACTTCTATGATAGGGCAAACAGAGACCCAAATAGATCGTAATATATTATGGTTAATACAAGAATTCTGCGTAATTCTATCACGTTTGTTCAATTTACGTAGCTCCAATTACAGATAGCATATTGGGCTAAGCGGCATCTTAAAGCGCATGAAATGTGGAGTAAAATGCACTACTAAACTTCTAGGATAGGGCAATCAGAGACCCGACTAGATCATTTTATATTATGGTTAATATAAGAATTCTGCGTAACTCTGTCACATTTGTTCAATTTAGGTAGCTCCAATTTCAGATTGCGGATTGGGCTAAGCGGCATCTTAAGGCGCATGAAATGTCGAGTAAAATGCACTACCAAACTTCTCGGATAGGGCTAACAGAGACCCGATTAGATCATTTTATATTATGGTTAATATAAGAATTCTGCGTAATTCTATCACATTTGTTCAATTTATGTCGCTCCTATTTCAGATAGTGTATTGGGCTAGGCGGCACCTTAAAGCGTATGAAATGACGAGAAAATGCAGTATTGAACTTCTATGATAGGCCAATCAGAGACCCGAATAGATCGTATTATATTATGGTTAATATAAGAATTCTGCGTAATTGTATCACGTTTGTTCAATTTACGTAGCTCCAATTTCAGATAGCGTATTGGGCTAGGCGGCAGCTTAAAGCGCATGAAATGTCGAGTAAAATGCACTATTAAACTTCTCGGATAGGGTAAACGGAGACCCGATTAGATCATTTTATATTATGGTTAATTTAAGATTTCAGCGAAACTCTATCACACTTGTTCAATTTTCGTCGCTCCTACATCAGATAGCGTATTCGGCTAGGCGGCATCTTAAACCGCATGAAATGTCGACTAAAATGCACTACTAAACTTCTAGGATAGGGCAATCAGTGACCCGATAATGTCTCTTATATTATGATTAATATAAGGATGCAGCGTAATTCTATCACATTTGTTCAATATACGTCGCTCCTATTTCAGAGAGCATATTGGGCTAGGCGGGATCTTAAAGCGCGTGGAATGACGAGTAAAATGCACTACTAACCTTCTATGATAGGGCAATCAAAGACCCGATTAGATCATTGTATATTATGATTAATATAAGAATTCAGCTAAATTCTATCACATATGTTCAATTTATGTCACTCCTATTTCAGATAGCGTATTGGGCTAAGCGGCACCATAAAGCGCATGAAATGACGTGTAAAATGCACTATTAAACTTCTATGATAGCGCAATCAGAGGCCCGATTAGATCATTTTAAATTATGGTTAATATAAGAATTCTTGCGTAATTCTATCAAATTTGTTCAATTTACGTCGCTCCTATTTCAGATAGCGTATTGGGATAGGCGGCACCTTGAAGCGCATGAAATGACGAGTAAAATGCACTATTAAACTTCTAAGATAGGGTAATCAGAGACCCGATGAGATCATTTTAAGTTATGGTTAATATAAGAATTCTGCGTAATTCTATCACATTTGTTCCATTTACGACGCTCCTATTTCAGACGGCGTATTGGGCGAGGCGGCATCTTAAAGCGCATGAAATGTCGAGTAAACTGCACTACTAAACTTCTCGGATAGGGCAATCAGAGATACGAATAGATCATATTATATTATGGTTAATATAAGGATTCTGCGTAATTCTATCACATTTGTTCAATTTACGTCGCTCCTACTTCAAATAGCGTATTGGGCTAAGCGGCATCTTAAAGCGAATGAAATGTCGTGTAAAATGCACTATTAAACTTCTAAGATAGGGTAATCAGAGACCCGATTAGATTATTTTATATTATGGTTAATATAAGAATTCCGCGAAATTCTATCTCATTTGTTCAATTTACGTCGCTCCTATTTAGATATCGTATTGATCTAGGTGGCATCTTAAAGCGCATGAAATGTAGAGTAAAATGCATTATTAAACAACTAGGGTAGGGCAAACAGAGAGCCGATTAAGTCATCTTATATTTTGATTAATATAAGGATTCAGCGTAATTCTATCACATTTGTTCAATTTACGTTGCTCCTATTTCAGATAGCGCATTCGGCTAAGCGGCACCTTAAAGCTCATGAAATGACGAGTAAAATGCACTAGGAAACTTATATGATACGGCAATCAGAGACCCGTTTAAATCATTTTATATTATGGTTAGTATAAGAATTCAGCGAAATTCTATCACATTTGTTCAATTTACGTCGCTCCTGTTTCAGATAGCGTGTTGGGCTAGGCGGCACCATAAAGCGCATGACATGACGAGTAAAATGCACTATTAAACTTCTATGATAGGGCAATCAGAGACCTGATTAGATCATTTTATATTATGGTTAATATAAGATTTCTGCGTAATTCTATCACATTTGTTCAATTTATGTCGCTCCTATTTCAGATAGCGTATTGGGCTAGGCGGCACCTTAAGGCGTATGAAATGGCGAGTAAAATGCAGTATTAAACTTCTATGATAGGCCAATCAGAGACCCGAATAGATCGTATTATATTATGGTTAATATAAGATTTCTGCGTAATTCTATCACATTTGTTCAATTTATGTCGCTCCTATTTCAGATAGCCTATTGGTCTAGGCGGCACCTGACAGCGCATGAAATGACGAGTAAAATGCACTGTTAAACTTCTATGATAGGGCAATCAGAGACCCGAATAGATCGTATTATATTATGGTTAATATAAGATTTCTGCGTAATTCTATCACATTTGTTCAATTTATGTCGCTCCTATTTCAGATAGCGTATTGGGCTAGGCGGCACCTAAGGCGTATGAAATGGCGAGTAAAATGCAGTATTAAACTTCTATGATAGGCCAATCAGAGACCCGAATAGATCGTATTATATTATGGTTAATGTCAGAATACTGCGTAATTCTATCACGTTTCTTCAATTTACGTAGCTCCAATTTCAGATAGCGTATTGGGCAGGCGGCATCTTAAAGCGCATGAAATGTCGAGTAAAATGTACTACTAAACTTCTCGGATAGGGCAATCAGACACCCGATTAGGTCATCTTATATTATGATTAATATATGGATGCGGCGTAAATCTATCACACTTGTTCAATTTACGTCGCTCCTATTTCAAATAGCGTATTGGATTTGGCGGCATCTTAAAGCGCGTGGAATGGCGAGTAAAATGCACCACTAACCTTCTATGATAGGGCAATCGGAGACCCGATTAGATCATTTTATATTATGTTTAATTTAAGGATTCAGCGAAATTCTATCACATTTGTTCAATTTACGTAGCTCCTTTTTCAGATAGCGTATTGGGCTAAGCAGCACCTTAAAGCGCATGAAATGACGAGTAAAATGCACCATTAAACTTCTATGATAGGGCAATCAGAGACTCGATTAGATCATTTTATATTATGGTTAATTTAAGGATTCAGCGATATTCTATCACATTTGTTCAATTTACGCAGCTCCAATTTCAGATAGCGTGTTGGTATAGGCGACACCTTAAAGCGCATGAAATGACGAGTAAAATGCACTATTAAACTTCTATGATAGGGCAACTAAAGACCCGATTAGATCATTTTAAATCATGGTTAATATAAGAATTCAGCTTAATTCTATCACATTTGTTCAACTTACGTTGCTGCTATTTCAGATAGCGTATTGGGCTGAGCGGCACCTTAAAGCGCAGGAAATGGCGAGTAAAATGCACTATTAAACTTCTATGATAGGGCAATCAGAGACCCGATTACATCATTTTATATTATGGTTAATGTAAGAATTATGCGTAATTCTATCACATTTGTTCAATTTACGTCGCTCCTATTTCAGATAGCGTATTGAGGTAAGCGGCACCTTAAAGCGCATGAAATGACGAGTAAAATGCACTATTAAACTTCTATGATAGGGCAATCAGAGACCCGATTAGATCATTTAAAATCATGGTTAATATAAGAATTCTGCGTAATTCTATCACATTTGTTCAATTTACGACGCTCCTATTTCAGATAGCGTACTGGGTGAGGCGGCACCTTAAAGCGCATGAAATGACGAGTAAAATGACACATTAAACTTCTATGATAGGGCAATTAGAGACCCGATTAGATCATCTTATATTATGATTAATATAAGAATTCAGCGTAATTCTATCACATTTGATCAATTTACGTCGCTCCTATTTCAGATAGCGTATTGGGATAGGTGGCATCGTAAAGCGCGTGGAATGACGAGTCAAATGCACTACTAACCTTCTCTGAGAGGGCAATCATTGACCCGATTCGATCATTTTATATTATTGTTAATATTAGAATACAGAGTAATTTGATCACATTTGTTGAATTTACGTCGCCCCTATTTCAGATAGCGTATTGGGCTAGGTGGCATCTTAAAGCGCATGAAATGTCGAGTAAAATGCACTATTATACTTCTAGGGAAGGGCAAACAGAGACGCGGTTAGATCATTTTATATTATTGTTAATATGAGAATTATATGTAATTCTATCACATTTGTTCAATTTACGTCGCTCCTATTTCAGATAGCGTATCGGGCGAGGCGGCATCTTAAAGCGCATGAGATGTCGAGTAAAACGCACTACTAAACTTCTCGGATAGGGCAATCAGAGTCCCGATTAGGTCTTCTTATATTCTGATTAATATAAGAATTCAGCGTACTTCTATCACATTTCTTCAAATTACGTCGCTCCTATTTCAGATAGTATATTGGGCTTGGCGGCATCTTAAAGCGCGTGGAATGACGAGTAGAATGCACTCCTATCCTTCTATGATAGGACAATCAGAGACCCGATTAGATCACTTTAAATCATGGTTAATATAAGAATTCAGCTTAATTCTATCACATTTGTTCAACTTACGTCGCTGCTATTTCAGATAGCGTATTGGGCTAGGTGGCATCTTAAAGCGCATGAAATGTCGAGTAAAATGCACTATTATACTTCTAGGGAAGGGCAAACAGAGACGCGGTTAGATCATTTTATATTATTGTTAATATGAGAATTATATGTAATTCTATCACATTTGTTCAATTTACGTCGCTCCTATTTCAGATAGCGTATCGGGCGAGGCGGCATCTTAAAGCGCATGAGATGTCGAGTAAAACGCACTACTAAACTTCTCGGATAGGGCAATCAGAGTCCCGATTAGGTCTTCTTATATTCTGATTAATATAAGAATTCAGCGTACTTCTATCGCATTTCTTCAAATTACGTCGCTCCTATTTCAGATAGTATATTGGGCTTGGCGGCATCTTAAAGCGCGTGGAATGACGAGTAGAATGCACTCCTATCCTTCTATGATAGGACAATCAGAGACCCGATTAGATCACTTTAAATCATGGTTAATATAAGAATTCAGCTTAATTCTATCACATTTGTTCAACTTACGTCGCTGCTATTTCAGATAGCGTATTGGGCTGAGCGGCACCTTAAAGCGCATGAAATGAGAAGTAAAATGCACTATTAAACTTCTATGATAGGGCAATCAGAGACCCGATTACATCATTTTATATTATGGTTAATGTAAGAATTATGCGTAATTCTATCACATTTGTTCAATTTACGTCGCTATCATTTCAGATAGCGTATTGAGGTAAGCGGCACCTTAAAGCGCATGAAATGACGAGTAAAATGCACTATTAAACTTCTATGATAGGGCAATCAGAGACCCGAATAGATCGTATTGTATTATGGTTAATATAAGAATTCTGCTTAATTCTATCACCTTTGTTCAATTTACGTAGTTCCAATTACAGATAGCATATTGGACTGGGCGGCATCTTAAAGCACGTGAAATGTCGAGTAAAATGCACTACTAAACTTCTCGGATAGGGCAATCAGAGACCCGATTAGGTCATCTTATATTGTGGTTAATACAATAATTCAGCGAAATTTTATCACATTTGTGAAATTTACGTCGCCCCTATTTCAAATAGCGTATTGGGCTAGGTGGCATCTTAAAGCGCATGAAATGTCGAGTAAAATGCACTGCTAAACCCCTCGGATAGGGCAATCAGAGACCCGATTAGGTCATCTTATATTATGGTTAAAATAAGAATTCAGCGAAATTTTATCACGCTTGTTCAATTTACGTCGCCTCTATTTCAGATAGCGTATTGGGCTATGTGGCATCTTAAAGCGCATGAAATGACGAGTAAAATGCACTACTAAACTTTTAGGATAGGGCAATCAGAGACCCGATTAGATCATCTTATATTATGATTAATATAAGAATTCAGAGTAATTCTATCACATTTGTTCAATTTTCGACGCTCCTATTCTAGATAGCGTATTGGACTAAACGGCACCTTAAAGCGCATGAAATGGCGAGTAAAATGCAGTATTAAACTTCTATGATAGGGCAATCAGAGACCCGATTAGATCATTTCATATTATGGTTAATATAAGAATCCAGCGTAATTCTATCACATTTGTTCAATTTACGTCGCTCCAACTTCAGATAGCGTATCGGGATAAGCGGCACCTTAAAGCGCATGAAATGCCGAGCTAAATGAACAATTAAACTTCTATGATAGGGCAATCAGAGACCCGATTAGATCATTTTATATTACGGTTAATATAAGAAGGCAGCGTAATTCTATCACATTTGTTCAATTTACGTCGCTCCTATTTCAGATAGCGTATTGGGCTAAGCGGCATCTCAAAGCGCATGAAATGGCGAGTAAAATGCACTACTGAACTTCTCGGATACCGCAATCAGAGACCCGATTACGTCATCTTATATTATGATTAATATAAGAATTCAGCGTAATTCTATCACTTTTGTTGTATTTACGTCGCTCCTAATTCAGATAGCGTATTTGGATGGGCGGCATCTTAAAGCGCATGGGCTGAGGAGTAAAATGCACTATTAACCTTCTATGATACGGCAATCAGAGACCCGATCAGATCATTTTATATTATTGTTAATATAAGAATTCTGCGTAATTCTATCACGTTTGTTCAATTGGCGTAGCTCCAATTTCAGATAGCGTATTGCGCTAGGCGGCATCTTAAAGCGCATGAAATGACGAGTAACATGCACTATTAAACTTCTATTATAGGGCAATCAGAGACCCCAATAGATCGTATTATAATATGGTTAATATAAGAATGCTGCGTAATTCTACCACGTTTGTTCAATCTACGTAGCTCCAATTTCAGAAAGCGTATTGGGCTAGCCGGCATCTTAAAGCGCATGAAATGTCGAATAAAATGCACTACTATCCTTCTCGGATACAGCCATCAGAGACCCAATTAGATCATTTTATATTATGGTTAATGTAAGAATTCTGCGTAATTCTGTCACATTCGTTCAATTGAAGTCGCTCCAATTTCAGATAGCGTACTGGGCTAGGCGGCATCTTAATGCGCATGAAATGACGAGTAAAATGCACTATAAAACTTCTACGATGGGGCAACCAGCGACCCGATTAGATCATTTTAAATTATGGTTAATATAAGAATTCAGCGAAATTCTATCACATTTGTTCAATTTACGTCGCTCCTATTTCAGAAAGCGTATTCGTCTAGCCGGCACCTTAAAGCGCATGAAATGTCGAGTAAAGTGCACAGTTAAACTTCTATGATAGGGCAATCAGAGACCCGATCAGATCATTTTATATTATTGTTAATATAAGAATTCTGCGTAATTCTATCACGTTTGTTGAATTTACGTAGCTCCAATTTCAGATAGCGTATTGGGCTATGCGGCACTTTAAAGCGCATGAAATGACGAGTAAAATGCACTATTAAACTTCTATGATTGGGCAATCAGACACCCGAATAGATCATATTATATTATGGTTAATATAAGAATTCTGCGTAATTCTATCACGTTTGTTCAATTTACGTAGCTCCAATTTCAGATAGCGTATTGGGCTATGCGGCATCTTAAAGCGCATGAAATGTCGAGTAAAATACACTACTGAACTTCTCGGATACCGCAATCAGAGACCCGATTACGTCATCTTATATTATGATTAATATAAGAATTCAGCGTAATTCTATCACTTTTGTTGTATTTACGTCGCTCCTATTTCAGATAGCGTATTGCGCTAGGCGGCACCTTAAAGCGCATGAAATTATGAGTGAAATGCACTATTAAACTTCTATGATAGGGCAATCAGGGACACGAATTGATCGTATGATATTACGGTTGATATAAGAATTCTCCGTAATTCTATCACATTTGTTCAATTCACGTCGCCCCTATTTCAGATAGCGTATTGGGCTAGGTGGCATCTTAAAGCGCATGAAATGACGAGTAAAATGCACTACTAAACTTCTAGGATAGGGCAATCAGAGACCCGATTAGATCATCTTATATTATGATTAATATAAGAATTCAGAGTAATTCTATCACATTTGTTCAATTTTCGACGCTCCTATTCTAGATAGCGTATTGGACTAAACGGCACCTTAAAGCGCACGAAATGGCGAGTAAAATGCAGTATTAACCTTCTAGGGTAGGGCGAACAGAGAGCCGATTAGATCATTTTAAAATACGGTTAATATAAGAATTCGTCGTAATTCTATCACATTTGTTCAATTTACGTCGCTCCTATGTCAGATAGCGTATTGGGCTAAGCGGCATCTCAAAGCGCATGAAATGGCGAGTAAAATGCACTATTAAACTTCGAGGGTAAGGCAAACAGAGACCCGATTAGATCATTTTAAATTACGGTTAATATAAGAATTCGTCGTAATTCTATCACATTTGTTCAATTTACGTTGCTCCTATTTCAGATAGCGTATTGGGCTAACAGGCATGTCAAAGCGCATGAAATGGCGAGTAAAATGCACTATCGAACTTCTAGGTTAAGGCAAACAGAGACCCGATGAGATCATTTTATATTACGGTTAATATAAGAATGCAGCGTAATTCTATCATATTTGTTCAATTTACGTCGGTCCCATTTCAGATAGCGTATTGGGCTAAGCGGCATCTCAAAGCGCATGAAATGGCGAGTAAAATGCACTATTAAACTTCTAGGGTAAGGCAAACAGTGACCAGATTACATCATTTTATATTACGGTTAACATAAGAAGTCAGCGAAATTCTATCACATTTGTTCAATTTACGTCGCTCGTGTTTCAGATAGCGTATTGGGCTAAGCGGCATCTCAAAGCGCATGAAATGGCGAGTAAAATGAACTATTAAACTTCTAGGGTAGGGCGAACATAGAGCCGATTAGATCATTTTACTTTATGGATAATATAAGAGTTCAGCGAAATTCTATCACATTTGTTCAATTTACGCCGCTCCTATTTCAGATAGCGTATTGGGCTAAGCGACATCTCAAACCGCATGAAATGGCGAGTAAATTGCACTATTAAACTTCTTGGGTACGGCAAACAGAGACCCGATTAGATCATTTTATACTACGATTAATATAAGAATTCAGCGATATTCCATCACATTTGTTTAATTTACGTCGCACCTATTTCAGATAGCCTACTGGGCTAGGTGGCATCCTAAAGCGCGTGGAATGACGAGTGAAATGCACTATTAAACTTCTAGGGTAGGGCGAACAGAGACCAGATTAGGTCATTTTATATTACGGTTAATACAAGAATTCAGCGTAATTCTATCACATTTGTTCAATTTACGTCGCTCCTATTTCAGATAGCGTAATGGGCTAAGCGGCATCTCAAAGCGCATGAAATGGTGAGTAAAATGCTCTATCAAGCTTCTAGGGTAGGGCGAACAGAGAGCCGAGTAGATCATTTTACTTTACGGATAATATAAGTGTTCAGCGAAATTCTATCACATTTGTTCAATTTACGCCGCTCCTATTTCAGATAGCGTATTGGGCTAAGCGACATCTCAAACCGCATGAAATGGCGAGTAAATTGCACTATTAAACTTCTAGGGAAAGGCAAACAGAGACCTGATTAGATCATTTCATATTAGGGGTAACTTAAGAATTCAGCGAAATTCTATCACATTTTTTCAATTTACGTCGCTCCTATTTCAGATAGCGTATTGGGCCAAGCGGCATCTCAAAGCGCATGAAATGACGAGTGAAATGCACTATTAAACTTCTAGGGAAAGGCAAACAGAGACCTGATTAGATCATTTCATATTAGGGTTAATTTAAGAATTCAGCGAAATTCTATCACATTTTTTCAATTTACGTCGCTCCTATTTCAGATAGCGTATTGGGCCAAGCGGCATCTCAAAGCGCATGAAATGGCGAGTGAAATGCACTATTAAACTTCAACGGTAGGGCAAACAGAGACCCGATTAGATCATTTTATGTTACGGTTAATTTAAGAATTCAGCGAAATTCTATCACATTCGTTCAATTTACTTCGCTCCTATTTCAGATAGCGCATTGGGCTAAGCGGCATCTCAAAGCGCATGATATGGCGAGTAAAATGCACTATCGAACTTCTAGGGTAAGGCAAACAGAGACCCGATGAGATCATTTTATATTACGGTTAATATAAGAATTCAGCGAAATTCTATCACATTTGTTCAATTTACGTCGCTCCTATTTCAGATAGCGTCTTGGGCTAAGCGGCATCTCAAAGCGCATGAAATGACGAGTGAAATGCACTATTAAACTTCTAGGGAAAGGCAAACAGAGACCTGATTAGATCATTTTATATTAGGGTTAATTTAAGAATTCAGCGAAATTCTATCACATTTTTTCAATTTACGTCGCTCCTGTTACAGATAGCGTATTGGGCGAAGCGGCATCTCAAAGCGCATGAAATGGCGAGTAAAATGCACTATTAAACTTCAACGGTAGGGCAAACAGAGACCCGATTAGATCATTTTATGTTATGGTTAATTTAAGAATTCAGCGAAATTCTATCACATTCGTTCAATTTACTTCGCTCCTATTTCAGATAGCGTATTGGGATAAGCGGCATCTCAAAGCGCATGAAATGGCGAGTAAAATGCACTATCGAACTTCTAGGGTAAGGCAAACAGAGACCCGATTATATCATTTTATATTACGGTTAATATAAGAATTCAGCGTAGTTCTATCACATTTGTTCAATTTACGTCGCTCTTATTTCAGATAGCGTATTAGGCTAAGCGGCATCTCAAAGCGCATGAAATTGTGAGTAGAATGCACTATCAAACTTCTAGGGTAGGGCGAACAGAGAGCCGATTAGATCATTTCACATTTTGTTTAATATAAGAATTCAGCGAAATTCTATCACATTCGTTCAATTTACGTCGCTCCTATTTCAGATAGCGTATTGGGCTAACCGGCATCTCAAAGCGCATGAAATGGCGAGTAAAATGCACTATTATACTTCTCTGATAGGGCAATCAGAGACGCGATTAGATCATTTTATATTTCTGTTAATATAAGAATTCAGCGAAATTCTATCACATTCATTCAACTTACGTCGCTCCTATTTTAGATGGCGTCCTGGGCTAGGCGGCATCTTAATGCGCGTTGTATGGCGAGTAAAATGCACTATTAAACTTCTAGGGTAGGGCGAACAGAGACCCGATAAGATCATTTTATATTTTGGTTAATATAAGAATTCAGCGAAATTCTATCACGTTTGTTCAAATAACGTCTCTCCTATTTCAGATAACGTACTGGGCTAGGCGGCATCTCAAAGCGCATGGAATGGCGAGTAAAATGCACTATCAAACTTCTAGGGTAAGGCAAACAGAGACGCGATTACATCATTTTATACTACGGTTAATATAAGAATTCAGCGTAATTCTATCACATTAGTTAAATTGATGGCGCTCCTATTTCAGATAGCGTACTGGGCTAGGCGGCATCTTAAAGCGCATGAAATGGCGAGTAAAATGCACTATCAAACTTCTAGGGTAAGGCAAACAGAGACCCGATTATATCATTTTATATTACGGTTAATATAAGAATTCAGCGTAGTTCTATCACATTTGTTCAATTTACGTCGCTCCTATTTCAGATAGCGTATTAGGCTAAGCGGCATCTCAAAGCGCATGAAATTGTGAGTAGAATGCACTATCAAACTTCTAGGGTAGGGCGAACAGAGAGCCGATTAGATCATTTCACATTTTGTTTAATATAAGAATTCAGCGAAATTCTATCACATTCGTTCAATTTACGTCGCTCCTATTTCAGATAGCGTATTGGGCTAACCGGCATCTCAAAGCGCATGAAATGGCGAGTAAAATGCACTATTATACTTCTCTGATAGGGCAATCAGAGACGCGATTAGATCATTTTATATTTCTGTTAATATAAGAATTCAGCGAAATTCTATCACATTCATTCAACTTACGTCGCTCCTATTTTAGATGGCGTACTGGGCTAGGCGGCATCTTAATGCGCGTGGTATGGCGAGTAAAATGCACTATTAAACTTCTAGGGTAGGGCGAACAGAGACCCGATAAGATCATTTTATATTTTGGTTAATATAAGAATTCAGCGAAATTCTATCACGTTTGTTCAAATAACGTCTCTCCTATTTCAGATAACGTACTGGGCTAGGCGGCATCTCAAAGCGCATGCAATGACGAGTGGAATGCACTATTAAACTTCTAGGTTAGGGCGAACTGAGACCTGATTAGATCATTTTACATTATGGTTAATATAAGAATTCAGCGAAATTCTATCACATTTGTTCAATTTACGTCACTCCTATTTCAGATAGCGTATTGGGATAAGCGGAATCTCAAAGCGCGTGGAATGGCGAGCAAAACGCACTATTAAACTTCTAGGGTAAGGCAAACAGAGACCCGATTAGATCATTTTATATTACAGTTAATATAAGAATGCAGCGTAATTCTATCCAATTTGTTCAATTTACGTTGCTCCTGTTTCAGATAGCGTATTGGGCTAAGCGGCATCTCGAAGCGCATGAAATGGCGTGTAAAATGCACTATTAAACATCTAGGGTAGGGCAAACAGAGACCCGATTAGATCATTTTATATTATGGTTAATTTAAGAATTCAGCGCAATTCTATCACATTTGTTCAATTTACGTCGCTCCTATTTCAGATAGCGTATTGGGCTAAGCGGCATCTCAAAGCGCATGCAATGGCGAGTAAAATGCACTATTAAACTTCTAGGGTAAGGCAAACAGAGACCCGCTTAGATCATTTGATTTTACGGTTAATATAAGAATTCAGCGTAATTCTATCACATTTGTTCAGTTTACGGTGATCCTATTTCAGATAGCGTATTGAGCTAGGCGGCATCTTAACGCGCGTGGAATGGCGAGTAAAATACACAATTAACCTTCTATGATAGGGCAATCAGAGACCCGATTAGATCATTTTATATTTTGGTTAATATAAGAATTCAGCGAAATTCTATCACGTTTGTTCAAATAACGTCTCTCATATTTCAGATAACGTACTGGGCTAGGCGGCATCTCAAAGCGCATGCAATGACGAGTGAAATGCATTATTAAACTTCTAGGGTAGGGCGAACAGAGACCCGATTAGATCATTTTATATTATGGTTAATTTAAGAATTCAGCGAAATTCTATCACATTCGTTCAATTTACGTGGCTCCTATTTCAGATAGCGTGTCGGGCTAAGCGGCATCTCAAAGCGCATGGAATTACGAGTAAAATGCACTATTAATCTTCTATGATAGGGCAATCAGAGACCCGAATATATCATATTATATTATTTTTAATATAAGAATTCTGCGTAATTCTATCACGTTAGTTCAATTTACGTAGCTCCAATTTCAGATAGCGTATTGGGCTATGCGACATCTTAAAGCGCATGAAATGTCGAGCCAAATGCATTACTAAACGTCTCGGATAGGGCAATCAGAGACCCGATAAGGTCATCTTATATTATGATCAATATAAGAATTCAGCGTAATTCTGTCACATTTGTTCAATTTACGTCGCTCCTATTTCAGATAGCGTATTGGGTTAAGCGTCACCTTGAAGCGCATGAAATGATGAGTAAAATGCACTATTAAACTTCTATGATAGGGCAATCACAGACCCGATTAGATCATTTTATATTACTGTTAATATAAGAATTCAACGTAATTTTATCACATTTGTTCAATTTACGTCCCCCATATTTCAGATAGCGTATTGGGCTAAGCGGCATCTTAAAGCGCGTAGAATGACGAGTAAAATGCACTACTAACCTTCTATGATAAGGCAATCAAAGACCCGATTAGATCATTCTATATTCTGGTTAATATAAGAATCCTGCGTAATTCTATCACATTTGTTCTATTTATGTCGCTCCTATTTCAGACAGCGTATTGGGCTAGGCGGCACCATAAAGCGCATGAAATAACGAGTAAAATGCACTATTAAACTTCTGTGATAGGGCAACCAGAGACCCGAATGGATCGTATTATATTATGGTTAATATAAGAATTCTGCGTAATTCTATCACGTTTGTTCAATTTACGTAGATCCAATTTCTGATAGCGCATTGGACTAGGCGGAATCTTAAAGCGCATGAAATGTCGAGTAAAATGCACTACTAAACTTCTCGGATAGGGCAATCAGAGACCCGATTAGGTCATCTTATATTATGGTTAATATAAGAAGTCAGCGAAATTTTATCACATTTGTTCAATTAACGTCGCTCCTATTTCAGATAGCGTAATGGGCCAAGCGGCACCTTAAAGCGCTTGAAATGACGAGTAATATCCACTACTAAACTTCTATGATAGGGCAATCAGAGACCCGAATATATCGCATTATGTTATGGTTAATATAAGAATTCTGCGTAATTCCATCACATTTGTTCAATTTATGTCGCTCCAATTTCAGATAGCGTATTGGGATAGGCGGCACCTTAAAGCGCATGAAATGACGATTAAAATGCACTATTAAACTTCTATGATAGGGAAATCAGAGACCCGAATAGATCGTATTATATTATGGTTAATATAAGAATTCTGCGGAATTCTATCACGTTTTTTCAATTTACGTGCCTCCAATGTCAGATAGCGTATTGGGCTAGGCAGCATCTTAAAGCGACTGAAATGTCGAGTAAAATGCACTACTAAACTTCTCGGATAGGGCAGTCAGAGACCCGATTAGGTCATCTTATATTATGGTTAATATAAGAATTCAGCGAAGTTCTATCACATTTGTTCAATTTACATCGCTCCTATTTCAGATAGCGTATTGGGATGAGCGGCACCTTAAAGCGCATGATATGACGGGTAAAATGCACTATTAAACTTCTATGATTGGGCAATCAGAGACCCGATTAGATCATTTTATATTGTGGTTAATATAAGACTTCAGCGTTATTCTATCACATTTGTTCAATTGACGTCGCACTTATTTCAGATAGCATATTGGGCTATGCGGCATCTTAAAGCGCATGAAATGTCGAATAAAATGCACTACTAAACTTCTCGGATAGGTCAATCAGAGACCCGATTAGGTCATCTTATATTATGGTTAATATAAGAATTCAGCGAAATTTTATCACATTTGTTCAATTTACGTCGCCCCTATTTCAGATAGCGTCTTGGGATAGGTGGCATCTTAAAGCGCATGAAATGTCTAGTACAATGCACAATTAAACTTCTAGGGTAGGACAAACAGAGACCCGATTAGATCATTTTATATTATGGTTAATTTACGAATTCAGCGAAATTCAATCACATTTGTTCAATTAATGTCGCTGCTATTTCAGATAGCGTATTGGGCCAAGCGGCACCTTAAAGCGCTTGAAATGACGAGTAACATCCACTTCTAAACTTCTATGATAGGGCAATCGGAGACCCGAATATATCGCATTATATTATGGTTAATATAAGAATTCTGCGTAATTCCATCACATTTGTTCAATTTATGTCGCTCCAATTTCAGATAGCGTATTGGGCTAGGCGGCACCTTAAAGCGCATGAAATGACGATTAAAATGCACTATTAAATTTCTATGATAGGGAAATCAGAGACCCGAATAGATCGTATTATATTATGGTTAATATAAGGATACTGCGGAATTCGATCACGATTGTTCAATTTACGTAGCTCCAATGTCAGATAGCGTATTGGGCTAGGCGGCATCTTAAAGCGACTGAAATGTCGAGTAAAATGCACTACTAAACTTCTCGGATAGGGCAGTCAGAGACCCGACTAGGTCATCTTATATTATGGTTAATATAAGAATTCAGCGAAGTTCTATCACATTTGTTCAATTTACGTCGCTCCTATTTCAGATAGCGTATTGGGATGAGCGGCACCTTAAAGCGCATGATATGAGGAGTAAAATGCACTATTAAACTTCTATGATTGGGCAATCAGAGAACCGATTAGATCATTATATATTATTGTTAATTTAAGAATTCAGCGAAGTTCCATCACATTTGTTCAATTTACGTCGCTCCTATTTCAGATAGCGTATTGGGATGAGCGGCACCTTAAAGCGCATTATATGATGAGTAAAATGCACTATTAAACTTCTATGATTGGGCAATCAGAGACCCGATTAGATCATTATATATTATTGTTAATTTAAGAATTCAGCGATATTCTATCACATTTGTTCAATTTACGTCGCTCCTATTACAGATAGCGTATTGGGCCAAGCGGCTCCTTAAAGCGCATGAAATGACGAACAACATGCACTATTAAACTTCTGTGATAGGGCAATCAGAGACCCGATTAGATCATTTTGTATTATGGTTAATATAAGAATTCAGCGTAATTCTATCACATTTGTTCAATTTACGTTGCTCCAACTTCAGATAGCGTAACGGGATAAGCGGCACCTTTAAGCGCATGAAATGCCGAGCAAAATGCACTATTAAACTTCTGTGATAGGGCAATCAGAGACCCGATTAGATCATTTTATATTGTGGTTAATATAAGAATTCAGCGTTATTCTATCACATTTGTTCAATTTACGTCGCTCCTATTTCAGATAGCGCATTGGGTTAGGCGGCATCTTAAAGCGCGTGGATTGTCGAGTAAAATGCACTACTAACCTTCTATGATAGGGCAATCAGAGACCCGATTAGATCATTTTAGATTGTGGTTAATATAAGAATTCAGCGTAATTTTTTCACATTTGTTCAATTTACGTCGCCCCTATTTCAGATAGCGTCCTCGGCTAGGAGGCATCTTAAAGCGCATGAAATGTCGAGTAAAATGCACTATTAAACTTCTACGATAGGGCAATCAGACACCCGTTTCGATCATTTTATATTATTGTTAATACAAGAATTCAGCGTAATTTTATAACATTTGTGCAATTTACGTCGCCCCTATTTCAGATAGCGTATTGGGCTAGGTGGTATCTTAAAGCGCATGAAATGTCGAGTAAAATGCACTACTAAACTTCTAGAATAGGGCAAACAGAGACCCGATAAGGTCATCTTATATTATGATTAATATAAGGATGCAGCGTAATTCTATCACATTTGTCCAATTTTCGTCGCTATTACTTCAGATAGCGTATTGGGCTATGCGGCATCTTAAAGCGCGTGGAATGACGAGTAAAATGCACTACTAACCTGCTATGATAGGGCAATCAGAGACCCGATTAGATCAATTTATATTACGGTTAATATAAGAATCCTGCATAATTCTATCACGTTTGTTCAATTTACGTCGCCCCTATTTCAGATAGCGTATTGGGCTAGGTGGCATCTTAAGGCGCATGAAATTTCGAGTAAAATGCACTATTAAGCTTCTAGGTTAGGGCAAACAGAGACCCGATTAGATCATTTTATGTTATGGTTAATTTAAGAATACAGCGAAATTCTATCACATTTGTTCAATTTACGTCGCTCCTATTTCAGATAGCGTATTGGGCTAACCGGTACCTTAAAGCGCGTGGAATGACGAGTAAAATGCACTGCTAACCTTCTATGATAGTGCAATCAACGACCCGATTAGATCATTCTATGTTATGGTTAATACAAGAATTCTGCGTAATACTATCACATATGTTCAATTTACGTTGCTCCTATTTCAGATAGCGTATTGGCCAAAGCGGCATCTTAAAGCGCATGAAATCACGAGTAAAATGCACTATTAAGCTTCTATGATAGGGCAAACAGAGACCCGATTAGATCATTTTATGTTATGGTTAATTTAAGAATACAGCGAAATTCTATCACATTTGTTCAATTTACGTAGCTCCAATTTCAGATAGCATATGGGGCTGGGCGGCATCTTAAAGCGCATGAAATGGCGAGTAAAATGCACTACTAACCTTCTATGATAGGGCAATTAGAGACCCAAATAGATCATATTATATTATGGTTAATATAAGAATTCTGCATAATTCTATCACATTTGTTCAATTTACGTCGCTCCTATTTCAGATAGCGTATTGCACTTAGCGGCATCCTAAAGCGCATGAAATGTCGAGTAAAATGCTCTGTTAAACTTCTAGGATAGGGCAATCAGTGACCCGATAATGTCATCTTATATTATGATTAATATAAGGATGCAACGTAATTTTATCACATTTGTTCAATTTACGTCGCTCCTATTTCAGATAGCGTATTGGGCTAGGCGGCATCTTAATGCGCGTAGAATGACGAGTAAAATGCACTATTAAGCTTCTATGATAGGACAATCAAAGACCCGTTTAGATCATTTTATATTATTGTTAATATAAGAATTCAGCGAACTTTTATCACATTTGTTCAATTTACGTCGCCCCTATTTCAGATATCGTATTGGGCTAGGCGGCATCTTAAAGCGCATGAAATGTCGAGTAAAATGCACTATTAAACTTCTATGATAGGGCAATCAAAGACCCGATAAGATCATTTTATATTATGGTTAATATAAGAATTCAGCGTAATTTTATCACATTTGTTCAATATACGTCGCCCCTATTTCACATACCGTATTGGGCTACGCGGCATCTTAAAGCGCATGAAATGTCGAGTAAAATGCACTATTAAACTTCTAGGGTAGAGCTGACAGAGACCCGATTAAATCATTTTATACTATGGTTAATTTAAGAATGCAGCGTAATTCTATCACAGTTGTTCAATCTACGTAGCTCCAATATCAGATATCGTATTGGGCTAGGCGGCATCTTAAAGCGCATGGAATGACGAGTAAAATGCACTATTAAACTTCAATGATAAGCTAAGGAGAGACCCGATTAGATCATTCTATATTATGGTTCATATAAGAATTCTGCGTAATTCTATCAGATTTGTTCAATTTACGTCGCCCCTATTTGAGATAGCGAATTGGGCTAGGTGGCATCTTAAAGCGCATGAAATGTCGAGTAAAATGCACTATTAAACTTCTACGATAGGGCAATCAGAGACCCGATTAGATCATTTTATATTATGGTTAATTTAAGAATTCAGCGAAACTCTATCACAGTTGTTCAATTTACGTAGCTCCAATATCAGATAGCGTAATGGGCTAGGCGGCACCTTAAAGCGCATGAAATGACGAGTTAAATGCACTATTAAACTTCTATGATAGGACAATCAGAGACCCGATTAGATCATTTTAAATTATGGTTAATATAAGAATTCTGCGTAATTCTATCACATTTGTGCAATTTACGACCCTTCTATTTCAGATAGCGTATTGGGCGAGGCGGCATCTTAAAGCGCATGAAATGTCGTGTAAAATGCTCTAGTAAACTTCTATGATAAGGCAATCAGAGACCCGATTAGATCATTTTTTGTTTTGGTTAATATAAGAATTCAGCGAAATTCTGTCACATTTGTTCAATTGACGTCGCTCCTATTTCAGATAGCGTTTTGGGCTAACCGGCATCTCAAAGCGCATGAAATGACGAGTAAAATTCGCCATTAACCTTCTATGATAGGGCAAACAGAGACCCGATTAGATCATTTTATATTATGATTAATATAAGAATTCTGCGTAATTCTATCACATTTGTTCAATTTACGTCGCTCCTATTTCAGATAGTATATTGGTCTAGGCGGCATCTTAAAGCGCATGGAGTGTCGAGTAAGATTCACTACTAACCTTCTATGATAGGGCAATCAGAGACACGAATAGATCATTTTATATTATGGTTTATTTAAGAATTCAGCGTAATTCTATCACATTTGAGGAATTTAGGTAGCTCCAATATCAGATAGCGGATTGGGCTAGGCGGTACATTAAAGCGCATGGAGTGTCGAGTAAAATGAACATCTAAACTTCTTGGATAGGGCAATCAGAGTCCCGATTAGATAATCTTACATTATTGCTAAGTTAAGAATTCATCGTAACTCTATCACATTTGTTCAATTTACGTCGCTCCAACTCCAGATAGCGTATTGGGCTAACCGGCATCTTAAAGCGCGTGAAATGGCGAGTAAAATACACTATTAAACTTCTAGGGTAGGGCGAACAGAGACCCGATTAAATCATTTTATACTATGGTTAATTTAAGAATGCAGCGTAATTCTATCACAGTTGTTCAATTTACGTAGCTCCAATATCAGATAGCGTATTGGGCTAGGCGTCACCTTAAAGCGCATGAACTCACGAGTAAAATGCACTATTAAGCATATATGATAGGGTAATCAGAGACCCGATTAGATCATTATATACTATGGTTAATTTAAGAATTCAGCGAAACTTTATCACACTTGTTCAATTTACGTAGCTCCAATTTCAGATAGCGTATTGGGCTAGGCGGCATCTTAAAGCGCATGAATTGTCGAGTAAAATACACTACTAAACTGCTCGGATAGGGCAATCAGATACCCGATTAGGTCATTTTATATTATTGTTAATATAATAATTCAACGTAATTTTATCACATTTGTTCAATTTATATCGCTCCTATTTCAGATAGCATATTGGGCTGAGCGGCACCTTAAAGCGCATGAAATGACGAGTAAAATGCACTGTTAAACTTCTATGATAGGACAATCAGAGAACCGAATATATCGTATTATATTATGGTTAATATAAGAATTCTGCGTAATTCTATCTCGTTCCTTCAATTTACGTAGCTCCAATTTCAGAAAGCGTATTGGGCTATGCGGCATCTTAAAGCGCATGAAATGACGAGTAAAATGCACTATTAAACTTCTATGATAGGGCAATCAGAGACCCGAATAGATCGTATTATATTATGGTTAATATAAGAATTCTGCATAATTCTATCACGTTTGTTCAATTTACGTAGCTCCACTTTCA
>CAKAJE020000358.1:0-100164 GCA_916610135.2 Macropis europaea
ATATTGAACAAATGTGATAGAATTTCGCTGAATTCTTATATTAACCAAATATAAAATGATCTAATCGGGTCTCTGATTGCCCTATCATAGAAGTTTAATAGTGCATTTTACTCGCCCTTCCACGCGCTTTAAGATGCCGCCTAGCCCAGTACGCTATCTGAAATACGAGCGACGTAAGTTGTTCAAATGTGATAGAATTACGCTGAATTCTTATATTAACCGTAATATAAAATGATCTAATCGGGGCTCTGTTTGCCTTACCCTAGAAGTTTAATAGTGCATTTTATTCGCCATTTCATGCGCTTTGAGATGCCGCTTAGCCCAATACGCTATCTGAAATAGAGCGACGTAAATTGAACAAATGTGATAGGATTTCGCTGAATTCTTAAATTAACCAAAATATAAAATGATCTAATCGGGTCTCTGATTGCCCTATCATAGAAGTTTAATAGTGCATTTTACTCGCCATTTCATGCGCTTTGAGATGCCGCTTAGCCCAATACGCTATCTGAAATACGAGCGACGTAAATTGAACAATTGTGATAGAATTTCCCTGAATTCTTATATTAACCTAATGTAACATGATCTAATCGGGTCTTTGTTCGCCCTACCCTAGAAGTTTAATAGTGCATTTCACTCGTCATTTCATACGCTTTGAGATGCCGCTTAGCACAATACGCTATCTGAAATAGGAGCGACGTAAATTGAACAAATGTGATAGAATTTCGCTGAATTCTTATATTAACCAAAATATAAAATGATCTAATCGGGTCTCTGATTGCCCTATCATAGAAGTTTAGTAGTGCATTTTACTCGCCATTCTTCGCGTTTCAAGATGCCGCCTAGCCCAGTACGCTAGCTGAAATAGGAACGACGTAAATTGAAAAAATGTAATAGAATTTTGCTGAATTGTTAAATTAACCATAATATAAATTGATCTAATCGGGTCTCTGTTTGCCCTACCCTAGAAGTTTAATAGTGCATTGTACTCGCCATTTCATGCGCTTTGAGATGCCGCTTAGCCCAATACGCTATCTGAAATAGGAGCGACATAAAATTGAATAAATGTGATAGAGTTTCGCTGGAATTCTTGAATTAACCATAATATAAAATGATCTTATCGGGTGTCTGTTTGCCCTACCCCTAGAAGTTTAATAGTGCATTTTACTCGCCATTTCTTGCGCTTTGAGATGCCGCCTAGCCCGGTACGCTATCTGAAATAGGAGCGACGTAAGTTGAACAAATGTGATAGAATTACCCTGAATTCTTATATTAACCATAATATGAAATGATCTAATCGGGTCTCTGATTGCCCTATCATAGAAGTTTAATAGTGCAATTTACTCGCCGTTCCACGCGCTTTAAGATGCCGCCTAGCCCAGTACGCTATCTGAAATAGGAACGACGTAAATTGAACAAATGTGATAGAATTTTGCTGAATTCTTAAATTAACCATAATATAAAATGATCTAATCGGGTCTCTGATTGCCCTACCCTAGAAGTTTAATAGTGCATTTTACTCGCCATTTCATGCACTTTGAGATGCCGCTTAGCCCAATACGCTATCTGACATAGGAGCGACGTAAATTGAACAAATGTGATAGAATTTCGCTAAATTCTTATATTAACCAAAATATAAAATGATCTAATCGGATCTCTGATTGCCCTATCATAGAAGTTTAATAGTGCATTTTACTCGCCACTCCACGCGCTTTAAGTTGCCGCCTAGCCCAGTACGCTATCTGAAATAGGAGCCACGTAAGTTGAACAAGTGTGACAGAATTACGCTGAATTCTTATATTAACCGTAATATAAAATGATCTAATCGGGTCTCTGGTTGCCCTATCATAGAAGTTTAATAGTGCATTTTACTCGCCAATCCACGCGCTTAAAGGTGCCGCCTAGCCCAGTACGCTATCTGAAATAGGAGCGACGTAAGTTGAACAAATGTGATAGAATTTTGCCGATCTCTTAAATTAACCATAACATAAAATGATGTAATCGGGTCTCTGTTCGCCCTACCAAGAAGTTTAATAGTGCATTTCTCTCGTCATTTCATGCGCTTTGAGATGCCGCTTAGCCCAATACGCTATCTGAAATAGGAGCGACGTAAATTGAACAAATGTGATAGAATTTCTCTGAAATCTTATATTAAACAAAATATAAAATGATCTAAACGAGACTCTGATTGCTCTATCATAGAAGTTTAGTAGTGCATTTTACTCGCGCTTCCACCCACTTTAAGATGCCGTCTAGCCCAGTACACTATCTGAAATATGAGCGACGTAAGTTGAACAAATGTGATAGTATTTCCCTGAATTCTTATATTAAACCTTAATGTAAAATGATCTAATCGGGTCTTTGTTCGCCCTACCCTAGAAGTTTAATAGTGCGCTTTACTCGCCATTCCACGCGCTTTAAGATGCCGCCCAGACCAGTATGCTATCTGAAATAGGAACGACGTATATTGAACAAATGTGATAGAATTTTGCCGAATTCTTAAATTAACAATAATATAAAATGATGTAATCGGCTCTCTGTTCGCCCTACCCAAGAAGTTTAATAGGGCATTTCTCTCGTCATTTCATGCGCTTTGAGATGCCGCTTAGCCCAATACGCTATCTGACATAGGAGCAACGTAAATTGAACAAATGTGATAGAATTTCCCTGAAATCTTATATTAAACAAAATATAAAATGATCTAAACGAGACTCTGATTGCTCTATCATAGAAGTTTAGTAGTGCATTTTACTCGCGCTTCCACCCACTTTAAGATGCCGCCTAGCCCAGTACACTATCTGAAATATGAGCGACGTAAGTTGAACAAATGTGATAGTATTTCCCTGAATTCTTATATTAACCTTAATGTAAAATGATCTAATCGGGTCTTTGTTCGCCCTACCCTAGAAGTTTAACAGTGCGCGTTACTCGCCATTCCACGCGCTTTAAGATGCCGCCCAGACCAGTATGCTATCTGAAATAGGAACGACGTATATTGAACAAATGTGATAGAATTTTGCCGAATTCTTAAATTAACAATAATATAAAATGATGTAATCGGCTCTCTGTTCGCCCTACCCAAGAAGTTTAATAGGGCATTTCTCTCGTCATTTCATGCGCTTTGAGATGCCGCTTAGCCCAATACGCTATCTGACATAGGAGCAACGTAAATTGAACAAATGTGATAGAATTTCCCTGAAATCTTATATTAAACAAAATATAAAATGATCTAAACGGGACTCTGATTGCTCTATCATAGAAGTTTAGTAGTGCATTTTACTCGCGCTTCCACGCACTTTAAGATGCCGCTTAGCCCAGTACACTATCTGAAATATGAGCGACGTATGTTGAACAAATGTGATAGAATTTCCCTGAATTCTTATATTAACCGTAATATAAAATGATCTAATCGGGCCTCTGTTTGCCTTATCCTAGAAGTTTAATAGTGCAATTCACTCGCCATTTCATGCGCTTTGAGATGCCGCTTAGCCGAGTTCGCTATCTGAAATAGGAGCGACGTAAATTGAACAAATGTGATATAATTTCGCTGAATTCTTATATTAACCAAAATATAAAATGATCTAATCGGGTCTCTGATTGCCCTATCATAGAAGTTTAATAGTGCATTTTACTTGCCATTCCACGCCCTTTAAGATGCCGCCTAGCCCAGTACGCTATCTGAAATAGCAGCGACGTAAGTTGAACAAATGTGATAGAATTTCGCTGAATTCTTTTATTAACCATAATGTAAAATGATCTGATCGGGGCTCTGATCGCCATAGCCCAGAAGTTTAATAGTGCATTTTATTCGCCATTTCATGCGCTTTGAGATGCCGCTTAGCCCAATACGCTATCTGAAATAGGAGCGACGTAAATTGAACAAATGTGATAGAATTTCCGTGAATTCTTATATTAACCTTAATGTAAAATGATCTAATCGGGTCTCTGTTCGCCCTACCATAGAAGTCTAATAGTGCATTTCACCCGCCATTTCATGCGCTTTGAGATGCCGCTTAGCCCAATACGCTATTTGAAATACGAGCGACGTAAATTGAACAAATGTGATAGAATTACGCTGAATTCTTATATTAACCGTAATATAAAATGATCGAATCGGGTCTCTGTTTGGATTATCCTAGAAGTTTAATGGTGCATTTTACTAGCCATTTCATGCGCTTTGAGATGCCGCATAGCCCAATACGCTATCTGAAATAGGAGCGACGTAAATTGAACAAATGTGATAGAATTTCCGTGAATTCTGATATTAACATTAATGTAAAATGATCTAATCGTGTCCCCTGTTCGCCCTACCATAGAAGTCTAATGGTGCATTTCACTCGTCATTTCATGCGCTTTGAGATGCCGCCTAGCCTAGTACGCTATCTGAAATAGGAGCGACGTAAATTGAACAAATGTGATAGAATTTCTGTGAATCCTTATATTAACCTTAATGTAAAATGATCTAATCGGGTCTCTGTTCGCCCTACCATAGAAGTCTAATGGTATATTTCACTCGCCAGTTCATGCGCTTTGAGATGCCGCGTAGCCCAATACGCTATCTAAAATAGGAGCGACGTAAGTGGAACAAATGTGATACAATTACGCTGAATTCTTATATTAACCGTAATATAAAATGATCTAATCGGGTCTCTGTTTGCCTTATCCTAGAAGTTTAGTATTGCATTGTACTCACCATTTCATGCGCTTTGAGATGCCGCTTAGCCCAATACGCTATCTGAAATAGGAGCGACGTAAATTGTACAAATGTGATAGAATTTCCGTGAATTCTTATATTAACCTTAATGTAAAATGATCTAATCGGGTCTCTGTTCGCCCTACCATAGAAGTCTAATAGTGCATTTCACTCGCCATTTCATGCGCTTTGAGATGCCGCATAGCCCAATACGCTATCTGAAATAGGAGCGACGTAAATTGAACAAATGTGATAGAATTTCGCTGAATTCTTAAATTAACCATAATATGAAATGATCTAATCGGGTCTCTGTTTGTCCTACCCTAGAAGTTTAATAGTGCATTTTACTCGCCATTTCATGCGCTTTGAGATGCCGCTTAGCCTAATATGCTATCTGAAATAGGAGCGACGTAAATTGAACAAATGTGATACAATTTCCCTGAAATCTTATATTAAACAAAATATAAAGTGATCTAATCGGGTCTCTGATTGCGCTATCATAGAAGTTTAGTATGCATTTTACTCGCCATTCCACGCGCTTTAAGATGCCGCCTAGCCCAGTACGATATCTGAAATAGGAGCGACGTAAGTTGAACAAATGTGATAGAATGTTGCTGAATTCTTTTATTAACCATAATGTAAAATGATCTGATCGGGTCTCTGTTCGCCCTAGCCTAGAAGTTTAATAGTGCATTTTATTCGCCATTTCATGCACTTTGAAATGCTGCTTAGCCCAATACGCTATCTGAAATAGGAGCGACGTGAATTGAACAAATGTGATAGAACTTCGCTGAATTCTTAAATTAACCATAATATAAAATGATCGAATCGGGTCTCTGTTTGCCCTACCCTAGAAGTTTAATAGTGCATTTTATTCGCCATTTCATGCGCTTTGAGATGCCGCATAGCCCAATACGCTATCTGAAATAGGAGCGACGTAAATTGAACTAATGTGATACAATTTCCCTGTAATCTGATATTAAACAAAATATAAAATGATCTAATCGTGTCTCTGATTGCCCTATCATAGAAGTTTAGTAGTGCATTTTACTCGCCATTCCACGCGCTTTAAGATGCCGCCTAGCCCAGTACGCTATCTGAAATAGGAGCGACGTAAGTTGAACAAATGTGATAGAATTTACGCCGACTTCTTATATTAACCGTAATATAAAATCATCTAATCGGGTCTCTGTTCGCCCTACCATAGTAGTCTAATGGTGCATTTCACTCGCCATTTCATGCGCTTTGAGATGCCGCTTAGCCCAATACGCTATCTGAAATAGGAGCGACGTAAATTGAACAAATGCGATAAAATTTTGCTGACATCTTAAATTAACCATAATATAAAATGATCTAATCGGGTCTCTGATTGCCGTATCATAGAATTTTAATAGTGCATTTTACTCGCCATTCCACGCGCTTTAAGATGCCGCCTAGCCCAGTACGCTATCTGAAATAGGAGCGACGTAAGATGAACAAATGTGATAGAATTACGCTGAATTCTTATATTAACCGTAACATAAAATGATCTAATCGGTCCTCTGTTTGCCTTATCCTAGAAGTTTAATAGTGCAATTCACTCGCCATTTCATGCACTTTGAAATGCTGCTTAGCCCAATACGCTATCTGAAATAGGAGCGACGTAAGTTGAACAAATGTGATAGAATTTCGCTGAATTCTTTTATTAACCATAATGTAAAATGATCTGACCGGGGCTCTGTTCGCCCCAGCCCAGAAGTTTAATAGTGCATTTTATTCGCCATTTCATGCGCTTTGAGATGCCGCTTAGCCGAGTTCGCTATCTGAAATAGGAGCGACGTAGATTGAACAAATGTGATAAAATTTCCCTGAAATCTTATATTAAACAAAATATAAAATGATCTAATCGGGTCTCTGATTGCCCTATCATAGAAGTTTAATAGTGCATTTTACTCGCCATTCCACGCGCTTTAAGATGCCGCCTAGCCCAGTACGCCATCTGAAATAGGAGCGACGTAAATTGAACAAATGTGATAGAATTTTGCTGAATTCTTAAATTAACCATAATATAAAATGATCTAATCGGGACTCTTTTGCCCTACCCTAGAAGTTTCATAGCGCATTTTACTCGCCATTTCATGCGCTTTGAGATACCGCTTAGCCCAATACGCTATCTGAAATAGGAGCGACGTAAGTTGAACAAATGTGATAGAATTTCGCTGAATTCTTTTATTAACCATAATGTAAAATGATCTAATCTGGTCTCTGTTTGCCCTACCCTAGAAGTTTAATAGTGCATTTCACTTGCCATTTCATGCATTTTGAGCTGCCGCATAGCCCAATACGCTATCTGAAATAGGAGCGACGTAAATTGAACAAATGTGATAGAATTTCCGTGAATCCTGATATTAACCTTAATGTAAAATGATCTAATCGTGTCTCTGTTCGCCCTACCATAGAAGTCTAATGGTGCATTTCACTCGTCATTTGATGCGCTTTGAGATGCCGTTTAGCCGAATACGCTAACTGAAATAGGAGCGACGTAAATTGAACAAATGTGATAGAATTTCGCTGAATTCTTTTATTAACCATAATATAAAATGATCTAATCGGGACTCTTTTTGCCCTACCCTAGAAGTTTCATAGCGCATTTTACTCGCCATTTCATGCGCTTTGAGATGCCGCTTAGCCCAATACGCTATCTGAAATAGGAGCGACGTAAGTTGAACAAATGTGATAGAATTTCGCTGAATTCTTTTATTAACCATAATGTAAAATGATCTAATCGGGTCTCTGTTTGCCCTACCCTAGAAGTTTAATAGTGCATTTCACTAGTCATTTCATGCGCTTTGAGATGCCGCTTAGCCGAATACGCTAACTGAAATAGGAGCGACGTAAATTGAACAAATGTGATAGAATTTCCCTGAAATCTTATATTAAGCAAAATATAAAATGATCTAATCGGGTCTCTGATTGCCCTATCATAAAAGTTTAGTAGTGCATTTTACTCGCCATTCCACGCGCTTTAAGATGCCGCCTAGCCAGTACGCTATCTGAAATAGGAGCGACGTAAGTTGAACAAATGTGATAGAATTACGCTGAATTCTTATATTAACCGTAATATAAAATGATCTAATCGTGTCTCTGTTTGCCTTATCCTAGAAGTTTAGTATTGCATTGTACTCACCATTTCATGCGCTTTGAGATGCCGCTTAGCCCATACGCTATCTGAAATAGGAGCGACGTAAGTTGAACAAATGTGCTGGAATTACGCTGCATTCTTATATTAACCGTAATATAAAATGATCTAATCGGGTCTCTGTTTGCCTTATCCTAGAAGTTTAATAGTGCATTATACTCGCCATTTCATGCGCTTTTAGATGCCGCCTAGCCCAGTACGCTATCTGAAATAGGAGCGACGTAAGTTGAACAAATGTGATAGAATTACGCTGAATTCTTAAATTAACCATAATATAAAATGATCTAAACGGGTCTCTGTTTGCCCTACCCTAGAAGTTTAATAGTGCATTTTACTCGCCATTTCATGCGCTTTGAGATGCCGCTTAGCCCCAATACGCTATCTGAAATAGGAGCGACGTAAATTGAACAAACGTGATAGAATTTCCCTGAATACTTATATTAACCTTAATGTAAAATGATCTAATCGGGTCTCCGTTTGCCCTTCCCTAGAAGTTTAACAGTGCATTTTACTCGCCATTTCATGCGCGTTGAGATGCCGCTTAGCCCAATACGCTATCTGAAATAGGAGCGACGTAAATTGAACAAATATGATACAGTTTCGCTGAATTCTTAAATTAACCATAATATAAAATGATCTTATCGGGTCTCTGATTGCCATATCATAGAAGTTTAATAGTGCATTTTACTCGCCATTCCACGCGCTTTAAGATTCCGCCTAGCCCAGTACGCTCTCTGAACTAGGAGCGACGTAAATTGAACAAATGTGATAGAATTTGGCTGAATTCTTAAATTAACCATAATATAAAATGATCTAATCGGGTCTCTGTTTGCCCTACCCTAGAAGTTTAATAGTGCATTTTACTCGCCATTTCATGCGCTTTGAGATGGCGCTTAGCCCAATACGCTATCTGAAATAGGAGAGACGTAAATTGAACAAATGTGATAGAATTTGGCTGAATTCTTAAATTAACCATAATATGAAATGATCTAATCGGGTCTCTGTTTGCCTTACCCTAGAAGTTTAATAGTGCATTTTACCCGCCATCTCATGCGATTAGAGATGCCGCTTAGGACAATACGCTATCTGAAATAGGAGCGACGTAAATTGAACAAATGTGATAGAATTTTTCTGAATTCTTAAATAAACCAATATATGAAATGATCTAATCGGGTCTCCGTTTGCCCTTCCCTAGAAGTTTAACAGTGCATTTTACTCGCCATTTCATGCGCGTTGAGATGCCGCTTAGCCCAATACGCTATCTGAAATAGGAGCGACGTAAATTGAACAAATGTGATAGAATTACGCTGAATTCTTATATTAACCGTAATATAAAATGATCTAATCGGGTCTCTGTTTGCCCTACCCTACAAGTTTAGCAGTGCATTTTACTCGCCATTTCATGCGCTTTGAGATGCCGCTTAGCCCAATACGCTATCTGAAATAGGAGCAACGTAAATTGAACAAATGTGATAGAATTTCCCTGAATTCTTATATTAACCAAAATATAAAATGCTCTAATCGGGTCTCTGATTGCCATATCATAGAAGTGTAATAGTGCATTTTACTCGCCAATCCACGCGCTTTAAGATTCCGCCTAGCCCAGTACGCTATCTGAAATAGGAGCGACGTAAATTGAACAAATGTGATAGAATTTGGCAGAATTCTTAAATTAACCATAATATAAAATGATCTAGTCGGGTCTCTGTTTGCCTTACCCTAGAAGTTTATTAGTGCATTTTACTCGCCATCTCATGCGATTAGAGATGCCGCTTAGGCCAATACGCTATCTGAAATAGGAGCGACGTAAATTGAACAAATGTGATAGAATTTCCCTGAATACTTATATTTACCTTAATGTAAAATGATCTAATCGGGTCTCTGTTCGCCCTACCCTAGAAGTGTAATAGTGCATTTCACTCGCCATTTCATGGGCTTTGAGATGCCGCTTAGCCCAATACGCTATCTGAAATAGGAGCGACGTAAATAGAACAATTGTGATAGAATTTCCCTGAAATCTTATATTAAACAAAATATAAAATGATCTAAACGGGACTCTGATTGCCCTATCATAGAAGTTTAGTAGTGCATTTTACTCGCCATTCCACGCGCTTTAAGATGCCGCCTAGCCCAGTACGCTATCTGAAATAGGAGCGACGTAAGTTGAACAAATGTGATAGAATTACGCTGACTTCTTATATTAACCGTAATATAAAATGATCTAATCGGGTCCCTGTTTGTCTTATCCTAGAAGTTTAATAGTGCATTTTACTCGCCATTTCATGCGCATTGATATGCCGCTTAGCCCAATACGCTATCTGAAATAGGAGCGACGTAAATTGAACAAATATGATAGAGTTTCGCTGAATTCTTAAATTAACCATAATATAAAATCATCTTATCGGGTCTCTGTTTGCCCTACCGTAGAAGTTTAATAGTGCATTTTACTCGCCATTTCTTGCGCTTTAAGATGCCGCCGAGCCCAGTACGCTATCTGAAGTAGGAGCGACGTAAGTTGAACAAATGTGATAGAATTACGCTGAATTCTTATATTAACCGTAATATAAAATGATCTAATCGGTTCTCTGTTCGCCCTACCCTAGAAGTTTAAGAGTGCCTTTCACTCGTCATTTCATGCGCTTTGAGATGCCGCTTAGCCCAATACGCTATCTGAAATTGGAGCGACGTAAATTGAACAAATGTGATAGAATTTTGCTGACATCTTGAATTAACGATAATATAAAATGATCTAATCGGGTCCCTGTTTGCCTTACCCTACAAGTTTAGCAGTGCATTTTACTCGCCATTTCATGCGCTTTGAGATGCCGCTTAGCCCAATACGATATCTGAAATAGGAGCGACGTAAATTGAACAAATGTGATAGAATTTTGCTGACATCTTGAATTAACCATAATATAAAATGATCTAATCGGGTGTCTGTTTGCCCTACCCAAGAAGTTTAATAGTGCATTTCTCTCGTCATTTCATGCGCTCTGAGATGCCGCTTAGCCCAATACGCTATCTGAAATAGGAGCGACGTAAATGAACAATTGTGATAGAATTTCGCTGAATTCTTCTATTAACCAAAATATAAAATGATCTAGTCGGGTCTCTGATTGCCCTATCATAGTAGTTTAATAGTGAATTTCACTCGTCATTTCATGCGCTTTAAGATGCCGCCTAGCCCAGTACGCTATCTGAAATTGGAGCGACGTAAATTGAACAAATGTGATAGAATTTTGCTGACATCTTGAATTAACGATAATATAAAATGATCTAATCGGGTCCCTGTTTGCCTTACCCTACAAGTTTAGCAGTGCATTTTACTCGCCATTTCATGCGCTTTGAGATGCCGCTTAGCCCAATACGATATCTGAAATAGGAGCGACGTAAATTGAACAATGTGATAGAATTTTGCTGACATCTTGAATTAACCATAATATAAAATGATCTAATCGGGTGTCTGTTTGCCCTACCCAAGAAGTTTAATAGTGCATTTCTCTCGTCATTTCATGCGCTCTGAGATGCCGCTTAGCCCAATACGCTTTCTGAAATAGGAGCGACGTAAATTCAACAAATGTGATAGAATTTCCCTGAAATCTTATATTAAACAAAATATAAAAGGATCTAAACAGGACTCTGATTGCCCTATCATAGAAGTTTAGAAGTGCATTTTACTCGCCCTTCCACGCGCTTTAAGATGCCGCCTAGCCCAGTACGCTATCTCAAATAGGAGCCACGTATGTTGAACAGATGTGATAGAATTACGCTGAATTCTTACATTAACCGTAATATAAAATGATTTAATCGGATCTCTGTTCGCCCTACCCTAGAAGATTACTAGTGCATTTCACTCGTCATTTCATGCGCTTTGAGATGCCGCTTAGCCCAATAAGCTATCTGAAATAGGAGCGACGTAAGTTGAACAAATGTGATAGAATTTCGCTGAATTCTTATATTAACCGTAATATAAAATGATCTAATCGGGTCTCTGTTTGCCCTACCCTACAAGTTTAGCAGTGCATTTTACTCGCCATTTCATGCGCTTTGAGATGCCGCTTAGCCCAATACGCTATCTGAAATAGGAGCGACGTAAATTGAACAAATGTGATAGAATTTCCCTGAATTCTTATATTAACCAAAATATAAAATGATCTAATCGGGTCTCTGATTGCCCTACCCTACAAGTTTAGCAGTGCATTTTACTCGCCATTTCATGCGCTTTGAGATGCCGCTTAGCCAATACGCTATCTGAAATAGGAGCGACGTAAATTGAACAAATGTGATAGAATTTCCCTGAATTCTTATATTAACCAAAATATAAAATGATCTAATCGGGTCTCTGATTGCCATATCATAGAAGTGTAGTAGTGCATTTTACTCGCCAATCCACGCGCTTTAAGATTCCGCCTAGCCCAGTACGCTATCTGAAATAGGAGCGACGTAAATTGAACAAATGTGATAGAATTTGGCTGAATTCTTAAATTAACCATAATATAAAATGATCTAATCGGGTCTCTGTTTGCCCTACCCTAGAAGTTTAATAGTCCATTTTACTCGCCATTTCATGCGCTTTGAGATGGCGCTTAGCCCAATACGCTATCTGAAATAGGAGCGACGTAAATTGAACAAATGTGATAGAATTTGGCTGAATTCTTAAATTAACCATAATATAAAATGATCTAGTCGGGTCTCCGTTTGCCCTACCCTAGAAGTTTAACAGCGCATTTTAATCGCCATTTCTTGCGCTTCGAGATGCAGCTTAGCCCAATACGCTATCTGAAATAGGAGCGACGTAAATTGAACAAATGTGACAGAATTTTTCTGAATTCTTAAATAAACCATAATATGAAATGATCTAATCGGGTCTCTGTTTGCCCTACCCTAGATGTTTAAAAGTGCATTTTACTCGCCATTTCATGCGCTTTGAGATGCCGCTTAGCCCAATACGCTATCTGAAATGGGAGCGACGTAAATTGAACAAATGTGATAGAATTTCCCTGAATACTTATATTAACCTTAATGTAAAATGATCTAATCGGGTCTCTGTTCGCCCTACCCTAGAAGTTTAACAGTGCCTTTCACTCGTCATTTCATGCGCTTTGAGATGCCGCTTAGCCCAATACGCTATCTGAAATAGGAGTGACGTAAATTGAACAATTGTGATAGAATTTCGCTGAATTCTTATATTAACCAAAATATAAAATGATCTAGTCGGGTCTCTGATTGCCCTATCATAGAAGTTTAATAGTGCATTTTGATCGCCATTCCACGCGCTTTAAGATGCCGCCTAGCCCAGTACGCTATCTGAAATAGGACCGACGTAAATTGAACAAATGTGATAGAATTTGGCTGAATTCTTAAATTAACCATAATATAAAATGATCTAATCGGATCTCTGTTTGCCTTACCCTAGAAGTTTAATAGTGCATGTTACTCGCCATTTCATGCGCTTTGAGGTCCCGCTTAGCCCAATACGCTATCTGCAATAGGAGCGACGTAAATTGAACAAATGTGATAGAATTTCGCTGAATTCTTAAATTAACCATAACCTAAAATGATCTAATCGGGTCTCTGTCTGCCCTATCATAGAAGTTTAATAGTGCATTTCACTCGTCATTTCATGCGCTTTGAGATGCCGCCTAGCCCAGTACGCTATCTGAAATAGGAGCGACGTAAGTTGAACAAATGTGATAGAATTACGCTGAATTAATATATTAACCTTAATGTAAAATGATCTAATCGGGTCTTTGTTCGCCCTACCCTTGAAGGTTAATAGTGCACATTGCTCGCCATTTCATGCGCTTTAAGATGCCGCCTAGCCCAGTACGCTATCTGAAATAGGAGCGACGTAAGTTGAACAAATGTGATAGAATTTCGCTGAATTCTTTTATTAACCAGAATGTAAAATGATCTAATCGGGTCTCTGTTTGCCCTACCCTAGAAGTTTAATAGTGCATTTCACTCGTCATTTCATGCGCTTTGAGATGCCGCATAGCCCAATACGCTATCTGAATTAGGACTGACGTAAATTGAACAAATGTGATAGAATTTCCGTGAATTCTTATATTAACCTTAATGTAAAATGATCTAATCGGGTCTCTGTTCGCCCCACCCTAGAAGCTTAATAGTGCATTACACTCGTCATTTCATGCGCTTTGAGATGCCGCTTAGCCCAATATGCTATCTGAAATAGGAGCGACGTAAATTGAACAAATGTGATGGAATTTCGCTGAATTCTTTTATTAACCAAAATGTAAAATGATCTAATCCGGTCTCTGTTCGCACTAGCCTAGAAGTTTAATAGTGCATTTTAGTCGCCATTTCATACGCTTTGAGATGCCGCCTAGCCCAGTATGCTATCTGAAATAGGAGCGACGTAAATTGAACAAATGTGATAGAATTTCCGTGAATACTTATATTAACCTTAATGTAAAATGATCTAAACGGGCCTCTGTTCGCCCTACCATAGAAGTCTAATAGTGCATTTCACTCGCCATTTCATGCGCTTTGAGATGCAGCCTAGCCCAGTACGCTATCTGAAATAGGAGCGACGTAAGTTGAACAAATGTGCTGGAATTACGCTGCATTCTTATATTAACCGTAATATAAAATGATCTAATCGGGTCTCTGTTTGCCTTATCCTAGAAGTTTAATAGTGCATTATACTCGCCATTTCATGCGCTTTTAGATGCCGCCTAGCCCAGTACGCTATCTGAAACAGGAGCGACGTAAATTGAACAAATGTGATAGAATTTCCGTGAATTCTTATATCAACCTTAATGTAAAATGATCTAATCGGGTCTCTGTTCGCCCTACCATAGAAGTCTAATAGTGCATTTCTCTCGCCATTTCATGCGCTTTGAGATGCCGCCTAGCCCAGTACGGTATCTGAAATAGGAGCGACGTAAGTTGAACAAATGTGATAGAATTACGCTGCATTCTCATATTAACCGTAATATAAAATGATCTAATCGGGTCTCTGTTTGCCTTATCCTAGAAGTTTAACAGCGCGTTTTACTCGCCACTACACGCGCTTTAAGATGCCGCCTAGCCCAGTATGCTATCTGAAATAGGAGCGACGTAAATTGAACAAATGTGATAGAATTTCGCTGAATTCTTAAATTAACCATAATATAAAATGATCTCATCGGGACTCTGTTTGACCTACCCTAGAAGTTTAATAGTGCATTTTACTCGCCATTTCATGCGCTTTGAGATGCTGCTTAGCCCAATACGCTATCTGAAATAGGAGCGACAGAAGTTGAACAAATGTGATAGAATTTCGCTGAATTTTTTTATTAACCATAATGTAAAATGATCTGATCGGGTCTCTGTTCGCCCTAGCCTACAAGTTTAATAGTGCATTTTATTCGCCACCTCATGCGCTTTGAGATGCCGCTTAGCCGAGTTCGCTATCTGAAATAGGAGCGACGTAAATTGAACAAATGTGATAAAATTTCCCTGAAATCTTATATTAACCATAATATAAAATGATCTAATCGGGTCTCTGATTGCCCTATCATAGAATTTTAATAGTGCATTTTACTCGCCATTCCACGCGCTTTAAGATGCCGCCTACCCCAGTACGCTATCTGAAATAGGAGCGACGTAAATTGAACAAATGTGATAGAATTTCCCTGAAATCTTATATTGAACAAAATATAAAATGATCTAATCGGTTCTCTGATTGCCGTATCATAGAAGTTTATGAGTGCATTTTACTCGCCATTTCATGCGCTTTAAGATGCCGCCTAGCCCAGTACGCTATCTGAAATAGGAGCGACGTAAATTGAACAAATGTGATAGAATTTCGCTGAACTGTTTTATTAACCAAAATGTAAAATGATATAATCGGGTCTCTGTTCGCCCTAGCCTAGAAGTTTAATAGTGCATTTTATTCGCCATTTCATGCGCTTTGAGAAGCCGCTTAGCCCAATACGCTATCTGGAATATGAGCGACGTATATTGAACAAATGTGATAGAATTACGCTTAATGCTTATATTAACCGTACTATAAAATGATCTAATCGGGTCTCACTTTGCATTACCCTAGAAGTTTAATAGTGCATTTTACTCGCCATTTCATGCGCATTGAGATGCCACTTAGCCCAATACGCTATCTGAATTAGGAGCGACGTAAATTTAACAAATGTGACAGAATTTCGCTGAATTCTTTTATTAACCATAATGTAAAATGATCTAATCGGGTCTCTGTTCGCCCTAGCCTAGAAGTTTAATAGTGCAATTTATTCGCCATTTCATGCGCTTTGAGATGCCGCTTAGCCGAATACGCTATCTGAAATATCAGCGACGTAAATTGAACAAATGTGATAGAATTTTGGTGAATTCTTATATTAACCTTAATGTAAAATGATCTAATCGGGTCTCTGTTCGCCCTACCCTAGAAGTTTAATGGTCCATTTCTCTCGTCATTTCATGCGCTTTGAGATGCCGCTTAGCCCTATAAGCTATCTGAAATAGGAGCGAGGTAAATTGAATAAATGTGATACAATTTCGCTGAATTCTTTTATTAACCATAATATAAAATGATCTAATCGGGTCTCTGATTGCCCTATCATAGAAGTTTAATAGTGCATTTCACTCGTCATTTCATGCGCTTTGAGATGCAGCTAAGCCCAATAAGCTATCTGTAATAGGAGCGACGTAAATTGAACAAATGTGATAGAATTTCGCTGAATTCTTATATTAACCTTAATATAAAATGATCTAATCGGGTCTCTTTTTGCCCTACCATAGAAGTTTCATAGTGCATTTTACTCGCCATTTCATGCGCTTTGAGATGCCGCTTAGCCCAATATGCTATCTGAAATAGGAGCGACGTAAATTGAACAAATGTGATACAATTTCCCTGAAATCTTATATTAAACAAAATATGAAATGATCTAATCGGGTCTCTGATTGCGCTATCATAGAAGTTTAGTATGCATTTTACACGCCATTCCACGCGCTTTAAGATGCCGCCTAGCCCAGTACGATATCTGAAATAGGAGCGACGTAAGTTGAACAAATGTGATAGAATTTTGCTGAATTCTTTTATTAACCATAATGTAAAATGATCTGATCGGGTCTCTGTTCGCCCTAGCCTAGAAGTTTAATAGTGCATTTTATTCGCCATTTCATGCACTTTGAAATGCTGCTTAGCCCAATACGCTATCTGAAATAGGAGCGACGTGAATTGAACAAATGTGATAGAACTTCGCTGAATTCTTAAATTAACCATAATATAAAATGATCGAATCGGGTCTCTGTTTGCCCTACCCTAGAAGTTTAATGGTGCATTTCACTCGCCATTTCATGCGCTTTGAGATGCCGCTTAGCCCAATACGCTATCTGAAATAGGAGCGACGTAAATTGAACAAATGCGATAAAATTTTGCTGACATCTTAAATTAACCATAATATAAAATGATCTAATCGGGACTCTGATTGCCGTATCATAGAATTTTAATAGTGCATTTTACTCGCCATTCCACGCGCTTTAAGATGCCGCCTAGCCCAATACGCTATCTGAAATAGGAGCGACGTAAGATGAACAAATGTGATAGAATTACGCTGAATTCTTATATTAACCGTAACATAAAATGACCTAATCGGTCCTCTGTTTGCCTTATCCTAGAAGTTTAATAGTGCAATTCACTCGCCATTTCATGCACTTTAAGATGCCGCCTAGCCCAGTACGCCATCTGAAATAGGAGCGACGTAAATTGAACAAATGTGATAGAATTTCGCTGAATTCTTATATTAACCTTAATATAAAATGATCTAATCGGGTCTCTTTTTGCCCTACCCTAGAAGTTTCATAGTGCATTTTACTCGCCATTTCATGCGCTTTGAGATGCCGCTTAGCCTAATATGCTATCTGAAATAGGAGCGACGTAAATTGAACAAATGTGATACAATTTCCCTGAAATCTTATATTAAACAAAATATAAAGTGATCTAATCGGGTCTCTGATTGCGCTATCATAGAAGTTTAGTATGCATTTTACTCGCCATTCCACGCGCTTTAAGATGCCGCCTAGCCCAGTACGATATCTGAAATAGGAGCGACGTAAGTTGAACAAATGTGATAGAATTTTGCTGAATTCTTTTATTAACCATAATGTAAAATGATCTGATCGGGTCTCTGTTCGCCCTAGCCTAGAAGTTTAATAGTGCATTTTATTCGCCATTTCATGCACTTTGAAATGCTGCTTAGCCCAATACGCTATCTGAAATAGGAGCGACGTGAATTGAACAAATGTGATAGAACTTCGCTGAATTCTTAAATTAACCATAATATAAAATGATCGAATCGGGTCTCTGTTTGCCCTACCCTAGAAGTTTAATAGTGCATTTTATTCGCCATTTCATGCGCTTTGAGATGCCGCATAGCCCAATACGCTATCTGAAATAGGAGCGACGTAAATTGAACTAATGTGATACAATTTCCCTGTAATCTGATATTAAACAAAATATAAAATGATCTAATCGTGTCTCTGATTGCCCTATCATAGAAGTTTAGTAGTGCATTTTACTCGCCATTCCACGCGCTTTAAGGTGCCGCCTAGCCCAGTACGCTATCTGAAATAGGAGCGACGTAAGTTGAACAAATGTGATAGAATTACGCCGACTTCTTATATTAACCGTAATATAAAATCATCTAATCGGGTCTCTGTTCGCCCTACCATAGTAGTCTAATGGTGCATTTCACCCGCCATTTCATGCGCTTTGAGATGCCGCTTAGCCCAATACGCTATCTGAAATAGGAGCGACGTAAATTGAACAAATGCGATAAAATTTTGCTGACATCTTAAATTAACCATAATATAAAATGATCTAATCGGGTCTCTGATTGCCGTATCATAGAATTTTAATAGTGCATTTTACTCGCCATTCCACGCGCTTTAAGATGCCGCCTAGCCCAGTACGCTATCTGAAATAGGAGCGACGTAAGATGAACAAATGTGATAGAATTACGCTGAATTCTTATATTAACCGTAACATAAAATGATCTAATCGGTCCTCTGTTTGCCTTATCCTAGAAGTTTAATAGTGCAATTCACTCGCCATTTCGTGCACTTTGAAATGCTGCTTAGCCCAATACGCTATCTGAAATAGGAGCGACGTAAGTTGAACAAATGTGATAGAATTTCGCTGAATTCTTTTATTAACCATAATGTAAAATGATCTGACCGGGGCTCTGTTCGCCCCAGCCTAGAAGTTTAATAGTGCATTTTATTCGCCATTTCATGCGCTTTGAGATGCCGCTTAGCCGAGTTCGCTATCTGAAATAGGAGCGACGTAGATTGAACAAATGTGATAAAATTTCCCTGAAATCTTATATTAAACAAAATATAAAATGATCTAATCGGGTCTCTGATTGCCCTATCATAGAAGTTTAATAGTGCATTTTACTCGCCATTCCACGCGCTTTAAGATGCCGCCTAGCCCAGTACGCCATCTGAAATAGGAGCGACGTAAATTGAACAAATGTGATAGAATTTTGCTGAATTCTTAAATTAACCATAATATAAAATGATCTAATCGGGTCTCTGTTTGCCCTACCCTAGAAGTTTAATGGTGCATTTCACTCGCCATTTCATGCGCTTTGAGATGCCGCTTAGCCCAATACGCTATCTGAAATAGGAGCGACGTAAATTGAACAAATGCGATAAAATTTTGCTGACATCTTAAATTAACCATAATATAAAATGATCTAATCGGGACTCTGATTGCCGTATCATAGAATTTTAATAGTGCATTTTACTCGCCATTCCACGCGCTTTAAGATGCCGCCTAGCCCAATACGCTATCTGAAATAGGAGCGACGTAAGATGAACAAATGTGATAGAATTACGCTGAATTCTTATATTAACCGTAACATAAAATGACCTAATCGGTCCTCTGTTTGCCTTATCCTAGAAGTTTAATAGTGCAATTCACTCGCCATTTCATGCACTTTAAGATGCCGCCTAGCCCAGTACGCCATCTGAAATAGGAGCGACGTAAATTGAACAAATGTGATAGAATTTCGCTGAATTCTTATATTAACCTTAATATAAAATGATCTAATCGGGTCTCTTTTTGCCCTACCCTAGAAGTTTCATAGCGCATTTTACTCGCCATTTCATGCGCTTTGAGATGCCGCTTAGCCTAATATGCTATCTGAAATAGGAGCGACGTAAATTGAACAAATGTGATACAATTTCCCTGAAATCTTATATTAAACAAAATATAAAGTGATCTAATCGGGTCTCTGATTGCGCTATCATAGAAGTTTAGTATGCATTTTACTCGCCATTCCACGCGCTTTAAGATGCCGCCTAGCCCAGTACGATATCTGAAATAGGAGCGACGTAAGTTGAACAAATGTGATAGAATTTTGCTGAATTCTTTTATTAACCATAATGTAAAATGATCTGATCGGGTCTCTGTTCGCCCTAGCCTAGAAGTTTAATAGTGCATTTTATTCGCCATTTCATGCACTTTGAAATGCTGCTTAGCCCAATACGCTATCTGAAATAGGAGCGACGTGAATTGAACAAATGTGATAGAACTTCGCTGAATTCTTAAATTAACCATAATATAAAATGATCGAATCGGGTCTCTGTTTGCCCTACCCTAGAAGTTTAATAGTGCATTTTATTCGCCATTTCATGCGCTTTGAGATGCCGCATAGCCCAATACGCTATCTGAAATAGGAGCGACGTAAATTGAACTAATGTGATACAATTTCCCTGTAATCTGATATTAAACAAAATATAAAATGATCTAATCGTGTCTCTGATTGCCCTATCATAGAAGTTTAGTAGTGCATTTTACTCGCCATTCCACGCGCTTTAAGGTGCCGCCTAGCCCAGTACGCTATCTGAAATAGGAGCGACGTAAGTTGAACAAATGTGATAGAATTACGCCGACTTCTTATATTAACCGTAATATAAAATCATCTAATCGGGTCTCTGTTCGCCCTACCATAGTAGTCTAATGGTGCATTTCACCCGCCATTTCATGCGCTTTGAGATGCCGCTTAGCCCAATACGCTATCTGAAATAGGAGCGACGTAAATTGAACAAATGCGATAAAATTTTGCTGACATCTTAAATTAACCATAATATAAAATGATCTAATCGGGTCTCTGATTGCCGTATCATAGAATTTTAATAGTGCATTTTACTCGCCATTCCACGCGCTTTAAGATGCCGCCTAGCCCAGTACGCTATCTGAAATAGGAGCGACGTAAGATGAACAAATGTGATAGAATTACGCTGAATTCTTATATTAACCGTAACATAAAATGATCTAATCGGTCCTCTGTTTGCCTTATCCTAGAAGTTTAATAGTGCAATTCACTCGCCATTTCGTGCACTTTGAAATGCTGCTTAGCCCAATACGCTATCTGAAATAGGAGCGACGTAAGTTGAACAAATGTGATAGAATTTCGCTGAATTCTTTTATTAACCATAATGTAAAATGATCTGACCGGGGCTCTGTTCGCCCCAGCCTAGAAGTTTAATAGTGCATTTTATTCGCCATTTCATGCGCTTTGAGATGCCGCTTAGCCGAGTTCGCTATCTGAAATAGGAGCGACGTAGATTGAACAAATGTGATAAAATTTCCCTGAAATCTTATATTAAACAAAATATAAAATGATCTAATCGGGTCTCTGATTGCCCTATCATAGAAGTTTAATAGTGCATTTTACTCGCCATTCCACGCGCTTTAAGATGCCGCCTAGCCCAGTACGCCATCTGAAATAGGAGCGACGTAAATTGAACAAATGTGATAGAATTTTGCTGAATTCTTAAATTAACCATAATATAAAATGATCTAATCGGGACTCTTTTTGCCCTACCCTAGAAGTTTCATAGCGCATTTTACTCGCCATTTCATGCGCTTTGAGATACCGCTTAGCCCAATACGCTATCTGAAATAGGAGCGACGTAAGTTGAACAAATGTGATAGAATTTCGCTGAATTCTTTTATTAACCATAATGTAAAATGATCTAATCTGGTCTCTGTTTGCCCTACCCTAGAAGTTTAATAGTGCATTTCACTTGCCATTTCATGCATTTTGAGCTGCCGCATAGCCCAATACGCTATCTGAAATAGGAGCGACGTAAATTGAACAAATGTGATAGAATTTCCGTGAATCCTGATATTAACCTTAATGTAAAATGATCTAATCGTGTCTCTGTTCGCCCTACCATAGAAGTCTAATGGTGCATTTCACTCGTCATTTGATGCGCTTTGAGATGCCGTTTAGCCGAATACGCTAACTGAAATAGGAGCGACGTAAATTGAACAAATGTGATAGAATTTCGCTGAATTCTTTTATTAACCATAATATAAAATGATCTAATCGGGTCTCTGATTGCCCTATCATAAAAGTTTAGTAGTGCATTTTACTCGCCATTCCACGCGCTTTAAGATGCCGCCTAGCCCAGTACGCTATCTGAAATAGGAGCGACGTAAGTTGAACAAATGTGATAGAATTACGCTGAATTCTTATATTAACCGTAATATAAAATGATCTAATCGTGTCTCTGTTTGCCTTATCCTAGAAGTTTAGTATTGCATTGTACTCACCATTTCATGCGCTTTGAGATGCCGCTTAGCCCAATACGCTATCTGAAATAGGAGCGACGTAAGTTGAACAAATGTGCTGGAATTACGCTGCGTTCTTATATTAACCGTAATATAAAATGATCTAATCGGGTCTCTGTTTGCCTTATCCTAGAAGTTTAATAGTGCATTATACTCGCCATTTCATGCGCTTTTAGATGCCGCCTAGCCCAGTACGCTATCTGAAATAGGAGCGACGTAAGTTGAACAAATGTGATAGAATTACGCTGAATTCTTAAATTAACCATAATATAAAATGATCTAAACGGGTCTCTGTTTGCCCTACCCTAGAAGTGTAATAGTGCATTTCACTCGCCATTTCATGCGCTTTGAGATGCCGCTTAGCCCAATACGCTATCTGAAATAGGAGCGACGTAAATAGAACAGTTGTGATAGATTTTCGCTGAATTCTTATATTAACCAAAATATAAAATGATCTAATCGGGTCTCTGATTGCCCTATCATAGAAGTTTAATAGTGCATTTGACTCGCCAATCCACGCGCTTTAAGATTCCGCCTAGCCCAGTACGCTATCTGAAATAGGAGCGACGTAAATTGAACAAATGTGATAGAATTTGGCTGAATTCTTAATTTAACCATAATATAAAATGAACTAATCGGGTCTCTGTTTGCCTTACCCTAGAAGTTTAATAGTGCATTTGACTCGCCATTTCATGCGATTTGAGATGCCGCTTAGCCCAATACGCTATCTGAAATAGGAGCGACGTATGTTGAACAAATGTGATAGAATTTGGCTGAATTCTTAATTTAACCATAATATAAAATGAACTAATCGGGTCTCTGTTTGCCTTACCCTAGAAGTTTAATAGTGCACTTGACTCGCCATTTCATGCGATTTGAGATGCCGCTTAGCCCAATACGCTATCTGAAATAGGAGCGACGTAAATTGAACGAATGTGATAGAATTTCGCTGAATTCTTATATTAACCAAAATATAAAATGATCTAATCGGGACTCTGATTGCCCTATCATAGAAGTTTAATAGTGCATTTTACTCGCCCTTCCACGCGCTTTAAGATGCCGCCTAGCCCAGTACGCTATCTGAAATAGGAGCGACGTAAGTTGAACAAATGTGATAGAATTTGGCTGAATTCTTAAATTAACCATAATATAAAATGATCTAATCGGGTCTCTGTTTGCCCTATCATAGATGTTTAATAGTGCATTTCACTCGTCATTTCATGCGCTTTGAGATGCCGCATAGCCCAGTACGCTATCTGAAATAGGAGCGACGTAAGTTGAACAAATGTGATAGAATTACGCTCAATTATTATATTAACCGTAATATAAAATGATCTAATCGGGTCCCTGTTTGCCCTACCCAGCAAGTTTAGCAGTGCAATTTTACTCGCCATTTCATGCGCTTTGAGATGCCGCTTAGCCCAATACGATATCTGAAATAGTAGCGACGTAAATTGAACAAATGTGATAGAATTTTGCTGACATCTTGAATTAACCATAATATAAAATGATCTAATCGGGTCTCTGTTTGCCCTACCCAAGAAGTTTAATAGTGCATTTCTCTCGTCATTTCATGCGCTCTGAGATGCCGCTTAGCCCAATACGCTTTCTGAAATAGGAGCGACGTAAATTCAACAAATGTGATAGAATTTCCCTGAAATCTTATATTAAACAAAATATAAAAGGATCTAAACAGGACTCTGATTGCCCTATCATAGAAGTTTAGAAGTGCATTTTACTCGCCCTTCCACGCGCTTTAAGATGCCGCCTAGCCCAGTACGCTATCTCAAATAGGAGCCACGTATGTTGAACAGATGTGATAGAATTACGCTGAATTCTTACATTAACCGTAATATAAAATGATCTAATCGGATCTCTGTTCGCCCTACCCTAGAAGATTACTAGTGCATTTCACTCGTCATTTCATGCGCTTTGAGATGCCGCTTAGCCCAATAAGCTATCTGAAATAGGAGCGACGTAAGTTGAACAAATGTGATAGAATTTCGCTGAATTCGTATATTAACCAAAATATAAGATGATCCAATCGGCTCTCTGATAGCCCTATCATAGAAGTTTAATAGTGCATTTTACCCGCCATTCCACGCGCTTTAAGATGCCGCCTAGCCCAGTACGCTATCTGAAATAGGAGCGACGTACGTTGAACAAATGTGATAGAATTACGCTGAATTCTTATATTAACCGTAATATAAAATTATCTAATCGGGTCTCTGTTTGCCCTACCCTAGAAGTTTAATGGTGCACTTTGCTCGCCATTTCATGCGCTTTGAGATGGCCGTTAGCCCAATACGCTATCTGAAATAGGAGCGACGTAAATTGAACTAATGTGATAGAATTTCCCTGAATTCTTATGTTAACCTTAATGTAAAATGATCTAATCGGGTCTTTGTTCGCCCTACCCTAGAAGTTAAATAGTGCATTTCACTCGTCATTTCATGCGCTTTGAGATGCCGCTTAGCCCAATAAGCTACCTGAAATAGGAGCGACGTAAATTGAACAAATGTGATAGACTTACGCTGAATTCTTATATTAACCGTATTATAAAATGATCTAATCGGGTCTCTGTTTGCTTTACCCTAGAAGATTAATAGTGCATTTTACTCGCCATTTCATGCGCTTTGAGATGCCGCTTAGCCCAATACGCTATCTGAAATAGGAGCGACGTAAATTGAACAATTGTGATAGAATTTCGCTGAATTCTTATATTAACCAGAATATAAAATGATCTAGTCGGGTCTCTGATTGCCCTATCATAGTAGTTTAATAGTGAATTTCACTCGTCATTTCATGCGCTTTAAGATGCCGCCTAGCCCAGTACGCTATCTGAAATTGGAGCGACGTAAATTGAACAAATGTGATAGAATTTTGCTGACATCTTGAATTAACGATAATATAAAATGATCTAATCGGGTCCCTGTTTCCCTTACCCTACAAGTTTAGCAGTGCATTTTACTCGCCATTTCATGCGCTTTGAGATGCCGCTTAGCCCAATACGATATCTGAAATAGGAGCGACGTAAATTGAACAAATGTGATAGAATTTTGCTGACATCTTGAATTAACCATAATATAAAATGATCTAATCGGGTCTCTGTTTGCCCTACCCAAGAAGTTTAATAGTGCATTTCTCTCGTCATTTCATGCGCTCTGAGATGCCGCTTAGCCCAATACGCTTTCTGAAATAGGAGCGACGTAAATTCAACAAATGTGATAGAATTTCCCTGAAATCTTATATTAAACAAAATATAAAAGGATCTAAACAGGACTCTGATTGCCCTATCATAGAAGTTTAGAAGTGCATTTTACTCGCCCTTCCACGCGCTTTAAGATGCCGCCTAGCCCAGTACGCTATCTCAAATAGGAGCCACGTATGTTGAACAGATGTGATAGAATTACGCTGAATTCTTACATTAACCGTAATATAAAATGATCTAATCGGATCTCTGTTCGCCCTACCCTAGAAGATTACTAGTGCATTTCACTCGTCATTTCATGCGCTTTGAGATGCCGCTTAGCCCAATAAGCTATCTGAAATAGGAGCGACGTAAGTTGAACAAATGTGATAGAATTTCGCTGAATTCTTATATTAACCAAAATATAAGATGATCCAATCGGCTCTCTGATAGCCCTATCATAGAAGTTTAATAGTGCATTTTACCCGCCATTCCACGCGCTTTAAGATGCCGCCTAGCCCAGTACGCTATCTGAAATAGGAGCGACGTAAATTGAACAAATGTGATAGAATTTCCCTGAATACTTATATTAACCTTAATGCAAAATGATCTAATCGGGTCTCTGTTCGCCCTACCCTAGAAGTGTAATAGTGCATTTCACTCGCCATTTCATGTGCTTTGAGATGCCGCTTAGCCCAATACGCTATCTGAAATAGGAGCGACGTAAATAGAACAATTGTGATAGAATTTCGCTGAATTCTTATATTAACCAAAGTATAAAATGATCTAATCGGGTCTCTGATTGCCCTATCATAGAAGTTTAATAGTGCATTTTACTCGCCAATCCACGCGCTTTAAGATTCCGCCTAGCCCAGTACGCTATCTGAAATAGGAGCGACGTAAATTGAACAAATGTGATAGAATTACGCTGAATTAATATATTAACCTTAATGTAAAATGATCTAATCGGGTCTTTGTTCGCCCTACCCTTGAAGTTTAATAGTGCACATTGCTCGCCATTTCATGCGCTTTAAGATGCCGCCTAGCCCAGTACGCTATCTGAAATAGGAGCGACGTATGTTGAACAAATGTGATAGAATTACGCTGAATTCTTATATTAACCGTAATATAAAATGATCTAATCGGGTCTCTGTTCACCCTACCCAAGAAGTTTAATAGTGCATTTCTCTCGTCATTTCATGCGCTTTGAGATGCCGCTTAGCCCAATACGCTATCTGAAATAGGAGCGACGTACATTCAACAAATGTGATAGAATTTCCCTGAAATCTTATATTAAGCAAAATATAAAATGATCTAAACGGGACTCTGATTGCCCTATCATAGAAGTTTAGAAGTGCATTTTACTCGCCCTTCCACGCGCTTTAAGATGCCGCCTAGCCCAGTACGCTATCTCAAATAGGAGCCACGTATGTTGAACAGATGTGATAGAATTACACTGAATTCTTATATTAACCGTAATATAAAATGATCTAATCGGATCTCTGTTCGCCCTACCCTAGAAGATTACTAGTGCATTTCACTCGTCATTTCATGCGCTTTGAGATGCCGCTTAGCCCAATAAGCTATCTGAAATAGGAGCGACGTAAGTTGAACAAATGTGATAGAATTTCGCTGAATTCTTACATTAACCAAAATATAAGATGATCCAATCGGCTCTCTGATAGCCCTATCATAGAAGTTTAATAGTGCATTTTACCCGCCATTCCACGCGCTTTAAGATGCCGCCTAGCCCATTACGCTAACTGAAATAGGAGCGACGTACCTTGAACAAATGTGATAGAATTACGCTGAATTCTTATATTAACCGTAATATAAAATGAACGAATCGGGTCTCTGTTTGCCTTATCCTAGAAGATTAATAGTGCATTTTACTCGCCATTTCATGCGCATTGAGATGCCGCTTAGCCCAATACGCTATCTGAAATATCAGCGACGTAAATTGAACAAATGTGATAGAATTTCCCTGAATTCTTATATTAACCTTAATGTAAAATGATCTAATCGGGCTTTTGTTCGCCCTACCCTAGAAGTTTAGCAGTGCATTTTACTCGCCATTTCATGCGCTTTGAGATGCCGCTTAGCCCAATACGATATCTGAAATAGGAGCGACGTAAATTGAACGAATGTGATAGAATTACACTGAATTATTATATTAACCGTAATATAAAATGATCTAATCGGTTCTCTGTTCGCCCTACCCTAGAAGTTTAAGAGTGCCTTTCACTCGTCATTTCATGCGCTTTGAGATGCCGCTTAGCCCAATACGCTATCTGAAATAGGAGTGACGTAAATTGAACAATTGTGATAGAATTTCGCTGAATTCTTATATTAACCAAAATATAAAATGATCTAGTCGGGTCTCTGATTGCCCTATCATAGAAGTTTAATAGTGCATTTTGATCGCCATTCCACGCGCTTTAAGATGCCGCCTAACCCAGTACGCTATCTGAAATTGGAGCGACGTAAATTGAACAAACGTGACAGAATTTTGCTGACATCTTAAAATAACTATAATATAAAATGATCTAATCGGGTCTCTGTTTGCCCTACCCTACAAGTTTAGCTGTGCATTTTACTCGCCATTTCATGCGCTTTGAGATGCCGCTTAGCCCAATACGCTATCTGAAATAGGAGCGACGTAAATTGAACAAATGTGATAGAATTTCCCTGAATACTTATATTAACCTTAATGCAAAATGATCTAATCGGGTCTCTGTTCGCCCTACCCTAGAAGTGTAATAGTGCATTTCACTCGCCATTTCATGCGCTTTGAGATGCCGCTTAGCCCATTACGCTATCTGAAATAGGAGCGATGTAAATAGAACAATTGTGATAGAATTTCGCTGAATTCTTATATTAACCAAAATATAAAATGATCTAATCGGGTCTCTGATTGCCCTATCATAGAAGTTTAATAGTGCATTTTACTCATCAATCCACGCGCTTTAAGATTCCGCCTAGCCCAGTACGCTATCTGAAATAGGAGCGACGTAAATTGAACAAATGTGATAGAATTTGGCTGAATTCTTAAATTAACCATAATATAAAATGATCTAATCGGGTCTCTGTTTGCCCTACCCTAGAAGTTTAATAGTGCATTTTACTCGCCATTTCATGCGCTTTGAGATGGCGCTTAGCCCAATACGCTATCTGAAATAGGACCGACGTAAATTGAACAAATGTGATAGAATTTGGCAGAATTCTTAAATTAACCATAATATAAAATGATCTAATCGGATCTCTGTTTGCCTTACCCTAGAAGTTTAATAGTGCATTTTACTCGCCATTTCATGCGCTTTGAGATCCCGCTTAGCCTAATACGCTATCTGCAATAGGAGCGACGTAAATTGAACAAATGTGATAGAATTTCGCTGAATTCTTAAATTAACCATAATATAAAATGATCTAATCGGGTCTCTGTCTGCCCTATCATAGAAGTTTAATAGTGCATTTCACTCGTCATTTCATGCGCTTTGAGATGCCGCCTAGCCCAGTACGCTATCTGAAATAGGAGCGACGTAAGTTGAACAAATGTGATAGAATTACGCAGAATTAATATATTAACCTTAATGTAAAATGATCTAATCGGGTCTTTGTTCGCCCTACCCTTGAAGTTTAATAGTGCACATTGCTCGCCATTTCATGCGCTTTAAGATGCCGCCTAGCCCAGTACGCTATCTGAAATAGGAGCGACGTATGTTGAACAAGTGTGATAGAATTACGCTGAATTCTTATATTAACCGTAATATAAAATGATCTAATCGGGTCTCTGTTCGCCCTACCCAAGAAGTTTAATAGTGCATTTCTCTCGTCATTTCATGCTCTTTGAGATGCCGCTTAGCCCAATACGCTATCTGAAATAGGAGCGACGTAAATTCAACAAATGTGATAGAATTTCCCTGAAATCTTATATTAAACAAAATATAAAAGGATCTAAACAGGAGTCTGATTGCCCTATCATAGAAGTTTAGAAGTGCATTTTACTCGCCCTTCCACGCGCTTTAAGATGCCGCCTAGCCCAGTACGCTATCTCAAATAGGAGCCACGTATGTTGAACAGATGTGATAGAATTACGCTGAATTCTTACATTAACCGTAATATAAAATGATCTAATCGGATCTCTGTTCGCCCTACCCTAGAAGATTACTAGTGCATTTCACTCGTCATTTCATGCGCTTTGAGATGCCGCTTAGCCCAATAAGCTATCTGAAATAGGAGCGACGTAAGTTGAACAAATGTGATAGAATTTCGCTGAATTCTTACATTAACCAAAATATAAGATGATCCAATCGGCTCTCTGATAGCCCTATCATAGAAGTTTAATAGTGCATTTTACCCGCCATTCCACGCGCTTTAAGATGCCGCCTAGCCCAGTACGCTATCTGAAATAGGAGCGACGTACCTTGAACAAATGTGATAGAATTACGCTGAATTCTTATATTAACCGTAATATAAAATGAACGAATCGGGTCTCTGTTTGCCTTATCCTAGAAGATTAATAGGGCATTTTACTCGCCATTTCATGCGCATTGAGATGCCGCTTAGCCCAATACGCTATCTGAAATATCAGCGACGTAAATTGAACAAATGTGATAGAATTTCCGTGAATTCTTATATTAACCTTAATGTAAAATGATCCAATCGGGTCTCTGTTCGCCCTACCATAGAAGTCTAATAGTGCATTTCACTCGCCACTTTATGCGCTTTGAGATGCCGCTTAGCCCAATACGCTATCTGAAATAGGAGCGACGTAAGTTGAACAAATGTGATAGAATTACGCTGAATTCTTTTATTAACCATAATGTAAAATGATCTGCTCGGGTCTCTGTTCGCCCTAGCCTAGAAGTTTAATAGTGCATTTTATTCGCCATTTCATGCGCTTTGAGATGCCGCTTAGCCCAATACGCTATCTGAAATTGGAGCGACGTAAATTGAACAAATGTGATAGAATTTCGCTGAATTCTTAAATTAACCATAATATAAAATGATCCAATCGGGTCTCTGTTCGCCCTATCATAGAAGTTTAATAGTGCATTTTACCCGCCATTCCACGCGCTTTAAGATGCCGCCTAGCCTAGTACGCTATCTGAAATAGGAGCGACGTACGTTGAACAAATGTGGTAGAATTACGTTGAATTCTTATATTAACCGTAATATAAAATGATCGAGTCGGGTCTCTGTTTGCCTTATCCTAGAAGTTTAATAGTGCATTTTACTCGCCATTTCATGCGCATTGAGATGGCGCTTAGCCCAATACGCTATCTGAAATAGGAGCGACGTAAATTGAACAAATGTGATAGAATTTCCGTGAATTCTTATATAAACCTTAATGTAAAATGATCCAATCGAGTCTCTGTTCGCCCTACCATAGAAGTCTAATAGTGCATTTCACTCGCCATTTCATGCGCTTTGAGGTGCCGCTTAGCCCAATACGCTATCTGAAATAGGAGCGACGTAAGTTGAACAAATGTGATAGAATTTCGCAGAATTCTTATATTAACCAAAATATAAAATGATCTAATCTGGTCTCTGTTCGCCCTAGCCTAGAAGTTTAATAGTGCATTTTGTTCGCCATTTCATGCGATTTGAGATGCCGCTAAGCCCAATAAGCTGTCTGAAATAGGAGCGACGTAAATTGAACAAATGTGATAGAATTTCGCTGAATTCTTATATTAACCAAAATATAAAATGATCTAATCGGGTCTCTGTTTGCCCTACCCTAGAAGTTTAATCGTGCATTTTACACGCCATTTCATGCGCTTTGAGATGCCGCTTAGCCCAATACGCTATCTGAAATGGGAGCGACGTAAATTGAACAAATGTGATAGAATTTCGCTGAATTCTTATATTAACCAAAGTATAAAATGATCTAATCTGGTCTCTGATTGCCCTATCACAGAAGGTTAATAGTGCATTTTACTCGCCATTCCACGCGCTTTAAGATGCCGCCTAGCCCAGTACGCTGTCTGAAATAGGAGCGACGTAAATTGAACAATTGTGATAGAATTTCGCTGAATTCTTATATTAACCAAAATATAAAATGATCTAATCGGGTCTCTGATTGCCCTATCGTAGAAGTTTAATAGTGCATTTTACTCGCCATTTCATGCGCTTTGAGATGCCGCATAGCCCAATACGCTATCTGAAATAGGAGCGACGTAAATTGAACAAATGTGGTAGAATTTCCGTGAATCCTTATATTAACCTTAATGTAAAATGATCTAATCGGGTCTCTGTTCGCCCTACCATAGAAGTCTAATGGTGCGTTTCACTCGCCATTTCATGCGCTTTGAGATGCCGCTTAGCCGAATACGCTATCTCATATAGGAGCGACGTAAATTGAACGAATGTGATAGAATTTCGCTCAATTCATAAATTAACCATAATATAAACTGATCTAATCGGGTCTCTGTTTGCCCTACCCTAGAACTTTAATAGTGCATTTTATTCGCCATTTCATACGCTTTGAGATGCCGCCTAGCCCAGTACGCTATCTGAAATAGGAGCGACGTAAATTGAACAAATGTGATAGAATTTTGCTGAATTCTTAAATTAACCATAATATAAAATGATCTAATCGGGTCTCTGTTTGCACTACCCTAGAAGTTTAATAGTGCATTCTACTCGCCATTTCATGCGCTTTAAGATGCCGCATAGTCCAATACGCTATCTGAAATAGGAGCGACGTAAATTGAACAAATGTGATAGAATTTCGCTGAATTCTTAAATTAACTATAATATAAAATGATCTGATCGGGTCACTGATTGCCCTACCCTAGAAGTTTAATAATGCATTTTACTCGTCATTTCATGCGCTTTGAGATGCCGCTTAGCCCAATACGCTATCTGAAATATGAGCGACGTAAATTGAACAAATGTGATAGAATTTCGCTGAATTCTTATATTAACCATAATATAAAATGATCTAATCGGGTCTCTGATTGCCCTATCATAGAAGTTTAATAGCGAATTTCACTCATCATTTCATGCGCTTTAAGATGCCGCCTAGCCCAGTACGCTATCTGAAATTGGAGCGACGTAAATTGAACAAATGTGATAGAATTTTGCTGACATCTTGAATTAACGATAATATAAAATGATCTAATCGGGTCCCTGTTTGCCTTACCCTACAAGTTTAGCAGTGCATTTTACTCGCCATTTCATGCGCTTTGAGATGCCGCTTAGCCCAATACGATATCTGAAATAGGAGCGACGTAAATTGAACAAATGTGATAGAATTTTGCTGACATCTTGAATTAACCATAATATAAAATGATCTAATCGGGTCTCTGTTTGCCCTACCCAAGAAGTTTAATAGTGCATTTCTCTCGTCATTTCATGCGCTCTGAGATGCCGCTTAGCCCAATACGCTTTCTGAAATAGGAGCGACGTAAATTCAACAAATGTGATAGAATTTCCCTGAAATCTTATATTAAACAAAATATAAAAGGATCTAAACAGGACTCTGATTGCCCTATCATAGAAGTTTAGAAGTGCATTTTACTCGCCCTTCCACGCGCTTTAAGATGCCGCCTAGCCCAGTACGCTATCTCAAATAGGAGCCACGTATGTTGAACAGATGTGATAGAATTACGCTGAATTCTTACATTAACCGTAATATAAAATGATCTAATCGGATCTCTGTTCGCCCTACCCTAGAAGATTACTAGTGCATTTCACTCGTCATTTCATGCGCTTTGAGATGCCGCTTAGCCCAATAAGCTATCTGAAATAGGAGCGACGTAAGTTGAACAAATGTGATAGAATTTCGCTGAATTCTTATATTAACCAAAATATAAGATGATCCAATCGGCTCTCTGATAGCCCTATCATAGAAGTTTAATAGTGCATTTTACCCGCCATTCCACGCGCTTTAAGATGCCGCCTAGCCCAGTACGCTATCTGAAATAGGAGCGACGTAAATTGAACAAATGTGATAGAATTTCCCTGAATACTTATATTAACCTTAATGCAAAATGATCTAATCGGGTCTCTGTTCGCCCTACCCTAGAAGTGTAATAGTGCATTTCACTCGCCATTTCATGTGCTTTGAGATGCCGCTTAGCCCAATACGCTATCTGAAATAGGAGCGACGTAAATAGAACAATTGTGATAGAATTTCGCTGAATTCTTATATTAACCAAAATATAAAATGATCTAATCGGGTCTCTGATTGCCCTATCATAGAAGTTTAATAGTGCATTTTACTCGCCAATCCACGCGCTTTAAGATTCCGCCTAGCCCAGTACGCTATCTGAAATAGGAGCGACGTAAATTGAACAAATGTGATAGAATTACGCTGAATTAATATATTAACCTTAATGTAAAATGATCTAATCGGGTCTTTGTTCGCCCTACCCTTGAAGTTTAATAGTGCACATTGCTCGCCATTTCATGCGCTTTAAGATGCCGCCTAGCCCAGTACGCTATCTGAAATAGGAGCGACGTATGTTGAACAAATGTGATAGAATTACGCGGAATTCTTATAATAACCGTAATATAAAATGATCTAATCGGGTCTCTGTTCACCCTACCCAAGAAGTTTAATAGTGCATTTCTCTCGTCATTTCATGCGCTTTGAGATGCCGCTTAGCCCAATACGCTATCTGAAATAGGAGCGACGTACATTCAACAAATGTGATAGAATTTCCCTGAAATCTTATATTAAGCAAAATATAAAATGATCTAAACGGGACTCTGATTGCCCTATCATAGAAGTTTAGAAGTGCATTTTACTCGCCCTTCCACGCGCTTTAAGATGCCGCCTAGCCCAGTACGCTATCTCAAATAGGAGCCACGTATGTTGAACAGATGTGATAGAATTACACTGAATTCTTATATTAACCGTAATATAAAATGATCTAATCGGATCTCTGTTCGCCCTACCCTAGAAGATTACTAGTGCATTTCACTCGTCATTTCATGCGCTTTGAGATGCCGCTTAGCCCAATAAGCTATCTGAAATAGGAGCGACGTAAGTTGAACAAATGTGATAGAATTTCGCTGAATTCTTATATTAACCAAAATATAAGATGATCCAATCGGCTCTCTGATAGCCCTATCATAGAAGTTTAATAGTGCATTTTACCCGCCATTCCACGCGCTTTAAGATGCCGCCTAGCCCAGTACGCTATCTGAAATAGGAGCGACGTACCTTGAACAAATGTGATAGAATTACGCTGAATTCTTATATTAACCGTAATATAAAATGAACGAATCGGGTCTCTGTTTGCCTTATCCTAGAAGATTAATAGTGCATTTTACTCGCCATTTCATGCGCATTGAGATGCCGCTTAGCCCAATACGCTATCTGAAATATCAGCGACGTAAATTGAACAAATGTGATAGAATTTCCGTGAATTCTTATATTAACCTTAATGTAAAATGATCTAATCGGGTCTCTGTTCGCCCTACCATAGAAGTTTAATAGTGCATTTCACTCGCCACTTTATGCGCTTTGAGATGCCGCTTAGCCCAATACGCTATCTGAAATAGGAGCGACGTAAGTTGAACAAATGTGATAGAATTACGCTGAATTCTTTTATTAACCATAATGTAAAATGATCTGCTCGGGTCTCTGTTCGCCCTAGCCTAGAAGTTTAATAGTGCATTTTATTCGCCATTTCATGCGCTTTGAGATGCCGCTTAGCCCAATACGCTATCTGAAATTGGAGCGACGTAAATTGAACAAATGTGATAGAATTTCGCTGAATTCTTAAATTAACCATAATATAAAATGATCCAATCGGGTCTCTGTTCGCCCTATCATAGAAGTTTAATAGTGCATTTTACCCGCCATTCCACGCGCTTTAAGATGCCGCCTAGCCTAGTACGCTATCTGAAATAGGAGCGACGTACGTTGAACAAATGTGGTAGAATTACGTTGAATTCTTATATTAACCGTAATATAAAATGATCGAGTCGGGTCTCTGTTTGCCTTATCCTAGAAGTTTAATAGTGCATTTTACTCGCCATTTCATGCGCATTGAGATGGCGCTTAGCCCAATACGCTATCTGAAATAGGAGCGACGTAAATTGAACAAATGTGATAGAATTTCCGTGAATTCTTATATAAACCTTAATGTAAAATGATCCAATCGGGTCTCTGTTCGCCCTACCATAGAAGTCTAATAGTGCATTTCACTCGCCATTTCATGCGCTTTGAGGTGCCGCTTAGCCCAATACGCTATCTGAAATAGGAGCGACGTAACTTGAACAAATGTGATAGAATTTCGCAGAATTCTTATATTAACCAAAATATAAAATGATCTAATCTGGTCTCTGTTCGCCCTAGCCTAGAAGTTTAATAGTGCATTTTGTTCGCCATTTCATGCGATTTGAGATGCCGCTAAGCCCAATAAGCTGTCTGAAATAGGAGCGACGTAAATTGAACAAATGTGATAGAATTTCGCTGAATTCTTATATTAACCAAAATATAAAATGATCTAATCGGGTCTCTGTTTGCCCTACCCTAGAAGTTTAATCGTGCATTTTACACGCCATTTCATGCGCTTTGAGATGCCGCTTAGCCCAATACGCTATCTGAAATGGGAGCGACGTAAATTGAACAAATGTGATAGAATTTCGCTGAATTCTTATATTAACCAAAGTATAAAATGATCTAATCTAGTCTCTGATTGCCCTATCACAGAAGGTTAATAGTGCATTTTACTCGCCATTCCACGCGCTTTAAGATGCCGCCTAGCCCAGTACGCTGTCTGAAATAGAAGCGACGTAAATTGAACAAGTGTGATAGAATCTTGCTGAATACTTATATTAACCTTAATGTAAAATGATCTAATCGGGTCTCTGTTCGCCCTACCCTAGAAGTTTAATAGTGCATTGCACTCGTCATTTCATGCGCTTTGAGATGACGCTTAACCCAATACGCTATCTGAAATAGGAGCGACGTAAGTTGAACAAATGTGACAGAATTACGCTGCATTCTTATATTCACCTTAATGTAAAATGATCTCTTCGGGTCTCTGTTCACCCTACCCTAGATGTATAATAGTGCATTTCACTCGTCATTTCATGCGCTTTGAGATGCCGCATAGCCCAATACGCTATCTGCAATAGGAGCGACGTAAATTGAACAAATGTGATAGAATTTCGCTGAATTCTTATATTAACCAAAGTATAAAATGACCTAGTCTGGTCTTTGATTGCCCAATCATAGAAGGTTGATAGTGCATTTTACTCACCATTCCACACGCTTTAAGATGCCGCCTAGCCCAGTACGCTGTCTGAAATAGGAGCGACGTAAATTGAACAAATGTGATAGAATCTCCCTGAATACTTATATTAACCTTAATGCAAAATGATCTAATCGGGTCTCTGTTCGCCCTACCATAGAAGTCTAATGGTGCGTTTCACTCGCCATTTCATGCGCTTTGAGATGCCGCTTAGCCGAATACGCTATCTCATATAGAAGCGACGTGAATTGAACGAATGTGATAGAATTTCGCTCAATTCATAAATTAACCATAATATAAACTGATCTAATCGGGTCTCTGTTTGCCCTACCCTAGAACTTTAATAGTGCATTTTATTCGCCATTTCATACGCTTTGAGATGCCGCCTAGCCCAGTACGCTATCTGAAATAGGAGCGACGTAAATTGAACAAATGTGATAGAATTTTGCTGAATTCTTAAATTAACCATAATATAAAATGATCTAATCGGGTCTCTGTTTGCACTACCCTAGAAGTTTAATAGTGCATTCTACTCGCCATTTCATGCGCTTTAAGATGCCGCATAGTCCAATACGCTATCTGAAATAGGAGCGACGTAAATTGAACAAATGTGATAGAATTTCGCTGAATTCTTAAATTAACTATAATATAAAATGATCTGATCGGGTCACTGATTGCCCTACCCTAGAAGTTTAATAATGCATTTTACTCGTCATTTCATGCGCTTTGAGATGCCGCTTAGCCCAATACGCTATCTGAAATATGAGCGACGTAAATTGAACAAATGTGATAGAATTTCGCTGAATTCTTATATTAACCATAATATAAAATGATCTAATCGGGTCTCTGATTGCCCTATCATAGAAGTTTAATAGCGAATTTCACTCGTCATTTCATGCGCTTTAAGATGCCGCCTAGCCCAGTACGCTATCTGAAATTGGAGCGACGTAAATTGAACAAATGTGATAGAATTTTGCTGACATCTTGAATTAACGATAATATAAAATGATCTAATCGGGTCCCTGTTTGCCTTACCCTACAAGTTTAGCAGTGCATTTTACTCGCCATTTCATGCGCTTTGAGATGCCGCTTAGCCCAATACGATATCTGAAATAGGAGCGACGTAAATTGAACAAATGTGATAGAATTTTGCTGACATCTTGAATTAACCATAATATAAAATGATCTAATCGGGTCTCTGTTTGCCCTACCCAAGAAGTTTAATAGTGCATTTCTCTCGTCATTTCATGCGCTCTGAGATGCCGCTTAGCCCAATACGCTTTCTGAAATAGGAGCGACGTAAATTCAACAAATGTGATAGAATTTCCCTGAAATCTTATATTAAACAAAATATAAAAGGATCTAAACAGGACTCTGATTGCCCTATCATAGAAGTTTAGAAGTGCATTTTACTCGCCCTTCCACGCGCTTTAAGATGCCGCCTAGCCCAGTACGCTATCTCAAATAGGAGCCACGTATGTTGAACAGATGTGATAGAATTACGCTGAATTCTTACATTAACCGTAATATAAAATGATCTAATCGGATCTCTGTTCGCCCTACCCTAGAAGATTACTAGTGCATTTCACTCGTCATTTCATGCGCTTTGAGATGCCGCTTAGCCCAATAAGCTATCTGAAATAGGAGCGACGTAAGTTGAACAAATGTGATAGAATTTCGCTGAATTCTTATATTAACCAAAATATAAGATGATCCAATCGGCTCTCTGATAGCCCTATCATAGAAGTTTAATAGTGCATTTTACCCGCCATTCCACGCGCTTTAAGATGCCGCCTAGCCCAGTACGCTATCTGAAATAGGAGCGACGTAAATTGAACAAATGTGATAGAATTTCCCTGAATACTTATATTAACCTTAATGCAAAATGATCTAATCGGGTCTCTGTTCGCCCTACCCTAGAAGTGTAATAGTGCATTTCACTCGCCATTTCATGTGCTTTGAGATGCCGCTTAGCCCAATACGCTATCTGAAATAGGAGCGACGTAAATAGAACAATTGTGATAGAATTTCGCTGAATTCTTATATTAACCAAAATATAAAATGATCTAATCGGGTCTCTGATTGCCCTATCATAGAAGTTTAATAGTGCATTTTACTCGCCAATCCACGCGCTTTAAGATTCCGCCTAGCCCAGTACGCTATCTGAAATAGGAGCGACGTAAATTGAACAAATGTGATAGAATTACGCTGAATTAATATATTAACCTTAATGTAAAATGATCTAATCGGGTCTTTGTTCGCCCTACCCTTGAAGTTTAATAGTGCACATTGCTCGCCATTTCATGCGCTTTAAGATGCCGCCTAGCCCAGTACGCTATCTGAAATAGGAGCGACGTATGTTGAACAAATGTGATAGAATTACGCGGAATTCTTATAATAACCGTAATATAAAATGATCTAATCGGGTCTCTGTTCACCCTACCCAAGAAGTTTAATAGTGCATTTCTCTCGTCATTTCATGCGCTTTGAGATGCCGCTTAGCCCAATACGCTATCTGAAATAGGAGCGACGTACATTCAACAAATGTGATAGAATTTCCCTGAAATCTTATATTAAGCAAAATATAAAATGATCTAAACGGGACTCTGATTGCCCTATCATAGAAGTTTAGAAGTGCATTTTACTCGCCCTTCCACGCGCTTTAAGATGCCGCCTAGCCCAGTACGCTATCTCAAATAGGAGCCACGTATGTTGAACAGATGTGATAGAATTACACTGAATTCTTATATTAACCGTAATATAAAATGATCTAATCGGATCTCTGTTCGCCCTACCCTAGAAGATTACTAGTGCATTTCACTCGTCATTTCATGCGCTTTGAGATGCCGCTTAGCCCAATAAGCTATCTGAAATAGGAGCGACGTAAGTTGAACAAATGTGATAGAATTTCGCTGAATTCTTACATTAACCAAAATATAAGATGATCCAATCGGCTCTCTGATAGCCCTATCATAGAAGTTTAATAGTGCATTTTACCCGCCATTCCATGCGCTTTAAGATGCCGCCTAGCCCAGTACGCTATCTGAAATAGGAGCGACGTACCTTGAACAAATGTGATAGAATTACGCTGAATTCTTATATTAACCGTAATATAAAATGAACGAATCGGGTCTCTGTTTGCCTTATCCTAGAAGATTAATAGTGCATTTTACTCGCCATTTCATGCGCATTGAGATGCCGCTTAGCCCAATACGCTATCTGAAATATCAGCGACGTAAATTGAACAAATGTGATAGAATTTCCGTGAATTCTTATATTAACCTTAATGTAAAATGATATAATCGGGTCTCTGTTCGCCCTACCATAGAAGTCTAATAGTGCATTTCACTCGCCACTTTATGCGCTTTGAGATGCCGCTTAGCCCAATACGCTATCTGAAATAGGAGCGACGTAAGTTGAACAAATGTGATAGAATTACGCTGAATTCTTTTATTAACCATAATGTAAAATGATCTGCTCGGGTCTCTGTTCGCCCTAGCCTAGAAGTTTAATAGTGCATTTTATTCGCCATTTCATGCGCTTTGAGATGCCGCTTAGCCCAATACGCTATCTGAAATTGGAGCGACGTAAATTGAACAAATGTGATAGAATTTCGCTGAATTCTTAAATTAACCATAATATAAAATGATCCAATCGGGTCTCTGTTCGCCCTATCATAGAAGTTTAATAGTGCATTTTACCCGCCATTCCACGCGCTTTAAGATGCCGCCTAGCCTAGTACGCTATCTGAAATAGGAGCGACGTACGTTGAACAAATGTGGTAGAATTACGTTGAATTCTTATATTAACCGTAATATAAAATGATCGAGTCGGGTCTCTGTTTGCCTTATCCTAGAAGTTTAATAGTGCATTTTACTCGCCATTTCATGCGCATTGAGATGCCGCTTAGCCCAATACGCTATCAGAAATATCAGCGACGTAAATTGAACAAATGTGATAGAATTTTCGTGAATCCTTATATAAACCTTAATGTAAAATGATCCAATCGGGTCTCTGTTCGCCCTACCATAGAAGTCTAATAGTGCATTTCACTCGCCATTTCATGCGCTTTGAGGTGCCGCTTAGCCCAATACGCTATCTGAAATAGGAGCGACGTAAGTTGAACAAATGTGATAGAATTTCGCAGAATTCTTATATTAACCAAAATATAAAATGATCTAATCTGGTCTCTGTTCGCCCTAGCCTAGAAGTTTAATAGTGCATTTTGTTCGCCATTTCATGCGATTTGAGATGCCGCTAAGCCCAATAAGCTGTCTGAAATAGGAGCGACGTAAATTGAACAAATGTGATAGAATTTCGCTGAATTCTTATATTAACCAAAATATAAAATGATCTAATCGGGTCTCTGTTTGCCCTACCCTAGAAGTTTAATCGTGCATTTTACACGCCATTTCATGCGCTTTGAGATGCCGCTTAGCCCAATACGCTATCTGAAATGGGAGCGACGTAAATTGAACAAATGTGATAGAATTTCGCTGAATTCTTATATTAACCAAAGTATAAAATGATCTAATCTAGTCTCTGATTGCCCTATCACAGAAGGTTAATAGTGCATTTTACTCGCCATTCCACGCGCTTTAAGATGCCGCCTAGCCCAGTACGCTGTCTGAAATAGAAGCGACGTAAATTGAACAAGTGTGATAGAATCTTGCTGAATACTTATATTAACCTTAATGTAAAATGATCTAATCGGGTCTCTGTTCGCCCTACCCTAGAAGTTTAATAGTGCATTGCACTCGTCATTTCATGCGCTTTGAGATGACGCTTAACCCAATACGCTATCTGAAATAGGAGCGACGTAAGTTGAACAAATGTGACAGAATTACGCTGCATTCTTATATTCACCTTAATGTAAAATGATCTCTTCGGGTCTCTGTTCACCCTACCCTAGATGTATAATAGTGCATTTCACTCGTCATTTCATGCGCTTTGAGATGCCGCATAGCCCAATACGCTATCTGCAATAGGAGCGACGTAAATTGAACAAATGTGATAGAATTTCGCTGAATTCTTATATTAACCAAAGTATAAAATGACCTAGTCTGGTCTTTGATTGCCCAATCATAGAAGGTTGATAGTGCATTTTACTCACCATTCCACACGCTTTAAGATGCCGCCTAGCCCAGTACGCTGTCTGAAATAGGAGCGACGTAAATTGAACAAATGTGATAGAATCTCCCTGAATACTTATATTAACCTTAATGCAAAATGATCTAATCGGGTCTCTGTTCGCCCTACCATAGAAGTCTAATGGTGCGTTTCACTCGCCATTTCATGCGCTTTGAGATGCCGCTTAGCCGAATACGCTATCTCATATAGAAGCGACGTGAATTGAACGAATGTGATAGAATTTCGCTCAATTCATAAATTAACCATAATATAAACTGATCTAATCGGGTCTCTGTTTGCCCTACCCTAGAACTTTAATAGTGCATTTTATTCGCCATTTCATACGCTTTGAGATGCCGCCTAGCCCAGTACGCTATCTGAAATAGGAGCGACGTAAATTGAACAAATGTGATAGAATTTTGCTGAATTCTTAAATTAACCATAATATAAAATGATCTGATCGGGTCTCTGTTTGCACTACCCTAGAAGTTTAATAGTGCATTCTACTCGCCATTTCATGCGCTTTAAGATGCCGCATAGTCCAATACGCTATCTGAAATAGGAGCGACGTAAATTGAACAAATGTGATAGAATTTCGCTGAATTCTTAAATTAACTATAATATAAAATGATCTGATCGGGTCACTGATTGCCCTACCCTAGAAGTTTAATAGTGCATTTTACTCGTCATTTCATGCGCTTTGAGATGCCGCTTAGCCCAATACGCTATCTGAAATATGAGCGACGTAAATTGAACAAATGTGATAGAATTTCGCTGAATTCTTATATTAACCATAATATAAAATGATCTAATCGGGTCTCTGATTGCCCTATCATAGAAGTTTAATAGTGCATTTTACGCGCCATTTCATGCGCTTTGAGATGCCGCTTAGCCCAATACGCTATCTGAAATAGGAGCGACGTAAATTGAACAAATGTGATAGAATTTCCCTGAATACTTATATTAACCTTAATGCAAAATGATCTAATCGGGTCTCTGTTCGCCCTACCCTAGAAGTGTAATAGTGCATTTCACTCGCCATTTCATGCGCTTTGAGATGCCGCTTAGCCCATTACGCTATCTGAAATAGGAGCGATGTAAATAGAACAATTGTGATAGAATTTCGCTGAATTCTTATATTAACCAAAATATAAAATGATCTAATCGGGTCTCTGATTGCCCTATCATAGAAGTTTAATAGTGCATTTTACTCATCAATCCACGCGCTTTAAGATTCCGCCTAGCCCAGTACGCTATCTGAAATAGGAGCGACGTAAATTGAACAAATGTGATAGTATTTGGCTGAATTCTTAAATTAACCATAATATAAAATGATCTAATCGGGTCTCTGTTTGCCCTACCCTAGAAGTTTAATAGTGCATTTTGCTCGCCATTTCATGCGCTTTGAGATGGCGCTTAGCCCAATACGCTATCTGAAATAGGACCGACGTAAATTGAACAAATGTGATAGAATTTGGCAGAATTCTTAAATTAACCATAATATAAAATGATCTAATCGGATCTCTGTTTGCCTTACCCTAGAAGTTTAATAGTGCATTTTACTCGCCATTTCATGCGCTTTGAGATCCCGCTTAGCCCAATACGCTATCTGCAATAGGAGCGACGTAAATTGAACAAATGTGATAGAATTTCGCTGAATTCTTAAATTAACCATAATATAAAATGATCTAATCGGGTCTCTGTCTGCCCTATCATAGAAGTTTAATAGTGCATTTCACTCGTCATTTCATGCGCTTTGAGATGCCGCCTAGCCCAGTACGCTATCTGAAATAGGAGCGACGTAAGTTGAACAAATGTGATAGAATTACGCAGAATTAATATATTAACCTTAATGTAAAATGATCTAATCGGGTCTTTGTTCGCCCTACCCTTGAAGTTTAATAGTGCACATTGCTCGCCATTTCATGCGCTTTAAGATGCCGCCCAGCCCAGTACGCTATCTGAAATAGGAGCGACGTATGTTGAACAAGTGTGATAGAATTACGCTGAATTCTTATATTAACCGTAATATAAAATGATCTAATCGGGTCTCTGTTCGCCCTACCCAAGAAGTTTAATAGTGCATTTCTCTCGTCATTTCATGCGCTTTGAGATGCCGCTTAGCCCAATACGCTATCTGAAATAGGAGCGACGTAAATTCAACAAATGTGATAGAATTTCCCTGAAATCTTATATTAAACAAAATATAAAAGGATCTAAACAGGAGTCTGATTGCCCTATCATAGAAGTTTAGAAGTGCATTTTACTCGCCCTTCCACGCGCTTTAAGATGCCGCCTAGCCCAGTACGCTATCTCAAATAGGAGCCACGTATGTTGAACAGATGTGATAGAATTACGCTGAATTCTTACATTAACCGTAATATAAAATGATCTAATCGGATCTCTGTTCGCCCTACCCTAGAAGATTACTAGTGCATTTCACTCGTCATTTCATGCGCTTTGAGATGCCGCTTAGCCCAATAAGCTATCTGAAATAGGAGCGACGTAAGTTGAACAAATGTGATAGAATTTCGCTGAATTCTTACATTAACCAAAATATAAGATGATCCAATCGGCTCTCTGATAGCCCTATCATAGAAGTTTAATAGTGCATTTTACCCGCCATTCCACGCGCTTTAAGATGCCGCCTAGCCCAGTACGCTATCTGAAATAGGAGCGACGTACCTTGAACAAATGTGATAGAATTACGCTGAATTCTTATATTAACCGTAATATAAAATGAACGAATCGGGTCTCTGTTTGCCTTATCCTAGAAGATTAATAGTGCATTTTACTCGCCATTTCATGCGCATTGAGATGCCGCTTAGCCCAATACGCTATCTGAAATATCAGCGACGTAAATTGAACAAATGTGATAGAATTTCCGTGAATTCTTATATTAACCTTAATGTAAAATGATCCAATCGGGTCTCTGTTCGCCCTACCATAGAAGTATAATAGTGCATTTAACTCGCCACTTTATGCGCTTTGAGATGCCGCTTAGCCCAATACGCTATCTGAAATAGGAGCGACGTAAGTTGAACAAATGTGATAGAATTACGCTGAATTCTTTTATTAACCATAATGTAAAATGATCTGCTCGGGTCTCTGTTCGCCCTAGCCTAGAAGTTTAATAGTGCATTTTATTCGCCATTTCATGCGCTTTGAGATGCCGCTTAGCCCAATACGCTATCTGAAATTGGAGCGACGTAAATTGAACAAATGTGATAGAATTTCGCTGAATTCTTAAATTAACCATAATATAAAATGATCCAATCGGGTCTCTGTTCGCCCTATCATAGAAGTTTAATAGTGCATTTTACCCGCCATTCCACGCGCTTTAAGATGCCGCCTAGCCTAGTACGCTATCTGAAATAGGAGCGACGTACGTTGAACAAATGTGGTAGAATTACGTTGAATTCTTATATTAACCGTAATATAAAATGATCGAGTCGGGTCTCTGTTTGCCTTATCCTAGAAGTTTAATAGTGCATTTTACTCGCCATTTCATGCGCATTGAGATGGCGCTTAGCCCAATACGCTATCTGAAATAGGAGCGACGTAAATTGAACAAATGTGATAGAATTTCCGTGAATTCTTATATAAACCTTAATGTAAAATGATCCAATCGGGTCTCTGTTCGCCCTACCATAGAAGTCTAATAGTGCATTTCACTCGCCATTTCATGCGCTTTGAGGTGCCGCTTAGCCCAATACGCTATCTGAAATAGGAGCGACGTAAATTGAACAAATGTGATAGAATTTCGCAGAATTCTTATATTAACCAAAATATAAAATGATCTAATATGGTCTCTGTTCGCCCTAGCCTAGAAGTTTAATAGTGCATTTTGTTCGCCATTTCATGCGATTTGAGATGCCGCTAAGCCCAATAAGCTGTCTGAAATAGGAGCGACGTAAATTGAACAAATGTGATAGAATTTCGCTGAATTCTTATATTAACCAAAATATAAAATGATCTAATCGGGTCTCTGTTTGCCCTACCCTAGAAGTTTAATCGTGCATTTTACTCGTCATTTCATGCGCTTTGAGATGCCGCTTAGCCCAATACGCTATCTGAAATATGAGCGACGTAAATTGAACAAATGTGATAGAATTTCGCTGAATTCTTATATTAACCATAATATAAAATGATCTAATCGGGTCTCTGATTGTCCTATCATAGAAGTTTAATAGTGCATTTTACGCGCCATTTCATGCGCTTTGAGATGCCGCTTAGCCCAATACGCTATCTGAAATAGGAGCGACGTAAATTGAACAAATGTGATAGAATTTTGCTGAATTCTTATATTAACCATAATATAAAATGATCTAATCGGGTCTCTGTTTGCTCTACCCTAGAAGTTTAATAGTGCATTTTACTCGCAATTTCATGCGCTTTGAGGTGCCGCTTAACCCAATACGCTATCTGCAATAGGAGCGACGGAAATTGAACAAATGTGATAGAATATCGCTGAATTCTTAAATTAACTATAATATAAAATGATCTAATCGGGTCACTGATTGCCCTACCCTAGAAGTTTAATAGTGCATTTTACGCGCCATTTCATGCGCTTTGAGATGCCGCTTAGCCCAATACGCTATCGGAAATATGAGCGACGTAAATTGAACAAATGTGATAGAATTTCGCTGAATTCTTATATTAACAAAAATATAAAATGATCTAATCGGGTCTCTGTTTGCCTTATCCTAGAAGTTTAGTATTGCATTTTACTCGCCATTCCACGCGCTTTAAGATGCCGCCTAGCCCAGTACGCTATCTGAAATAGGAGCGACGTAATTTGAAGAAATGTGATTGAATTTCCGTGAATTCTTATATAAACCTTAATGTAAAATGATCCAATCGGGTCTCTGTTCGCCCTACCATAGGAGTCTAATAGTGCATTTCACTCGCCATTTCATGCGCTTTGAGGTGCCGCTTAGCCCAATACGCTATCTGAAATAGGAGCGACGTAAGTTGAACAAATGTGATAGAATTTCGCTGAATTCTTTCATTAACATTAATGTAAAATGATCTAATCGAGTCTCTGTTTGCCCTACCATAGAATTTTAATAGTGCATTCTACTCGCCATTCCACCCGCTTTAAGATGCCGCCTAGCCCAGTACGCTATCTGAAATAGGAGCGACGTAAATTGAACAAATGTGATAGAATTTTGCTAAAATCTTGTATTAAACAAAATATAAAATGATCTAATCGCGTCTCTGATTGCCCTATCATACAAGTTTAATAGTGCATTTTACTCGCCACTCCACGCGCATTAGGATGCCGCCTAGCCCAGTACGCTATCCGAAATAGGAGCGACGTAAATTGAACAAATGTGATAAAATTTTGCTGAATTCTTAAATTAACCATAATATAAAATGATCTAATCGGGTCTCTGTTTGCCCTACCCTAGAAGTTTAATAGTGCATTTTACTCGCCATTTCATGCGCTTTGAGATGCCGCGTAACCCAATACGCTATCTGAAATAGGAGCAACGAACGTTGAACAAATGTGATAGAATTTCCCTGAATTCTTATATTAACCTTAATGTAAAATGATCTAATCGGGTCTCTGTTCGCCCTACCCTAGAAGTTTAATAGTGCATTTCACTCGTCATTTCATGCGCTTTCAGTTGCCGCTTAGCCCAATACGCTATCTGAAATAGGAGCGACGAAAGTTGAACAAATGTGATAGAATTTCGTTGAATTATTTTATTAACCAGAATGTAAAATGATCTAATCTGGTCTCTGTTCGCCCTACCATAGAAGTCTTATTGTGCATTTCACTCGCCATTTCATGCGCTTTGAGATGCCGCTTAGCCCAATACGCTATCTGAAATAGGAGCGACCTAAATTGAACGAATGTGATAGAATTTTGCTGAATTCTTAAATTAACCATAATATAAAATGATCTAATCGGGTCTCTGCTTACCCTACCCTAGAAGTTTAATAGTGCATTTTACTCGTCATTTCATGCGCTTTGAGATGCCGCTTTGCCCAATACGCTATCTGAAATAGGAGCGACCTAAATTGAACGAATGTGATAGAATTTTGCTGAATTCTTAAATTAACCATAATATAAAATGATCTAATCGGGTCTCTGCTTGCCCTACCCTAGAAGTTTAATAGTGCATTTTACTCGTCATTTCATGCGCTTTGAGATGCCGCTTTGCCCAATACGCTATCTGAAATAGGAGCGACGTTAATTGAACAAATGTGATAGAATTTCGCTGAATTCTTAGATTAACTATAATATAAAATGATCTAATCGGGTCACTGATTGCCCTACCCTAGAAGTTTAATAGTGCATTTTACTTGCCATTTCATGCGCCTTGAGATGCCGCTTAGCCCAATACGCTATCTGAAATATGAGCGACGTAAATTGAACAAATGTGATAGAATTTCGCTGAATTCTTATATTAACCATAACATAAAATGATCTAATCGGGTATCTGTTTGCCTTATCCTAGAAGTTTAATAGTGCATTATACTCGCCATTTCATGCGCTTCGAGATGCCGCTTAACCCAACACGCTATCTGCAATAGGAGCGACGTAAATTGAACAAACGTGATAGAATTTTGCTGAATTCTTAAATTAACCAAAATATAAAATAATCTAATCGGGTCTCTGATTGCCCTATCATAGAAGTTTAATAGTGCATTTTACTCGACATTTCATGCGCTTTGAGATGCCGCTTTGCCCAATACGATATCTGAAATAGGAGCGACGTAAATGGAACGAATGTGATAGAATTTCGCTCAATTCATAAATTAACCATAATATAAACTGATCTAATCGGGTCTCTGTTTGCCCTACCCTAGAACTTTAATAGTGCATTTTATTCGCCATTTCATACGCTTTGAGATGCCGCTTTGCCCAATACGCTATCTGAAGTAGGAGCGACGTAAATTGAACAAATGTGATAGAATTTCACTGAATTCTTATATTAACCAAAATATAAAATGATCTAATCGGGTCTCTGATTGCCCTAGCATTGAAGTTTAATAGTGCATTTTACTCGCCATTCCGAGCGCTTTAAGATGCCGCATAGCCCAATACGCTATCTGAAATAGGAGCGACGTTAGTTGAACAAATGTGATAGAATTTCGCTGAATTCTTAGATTAACTATAATATAAAATGATCTAATCGGGTCACTGATTGCCCTACCCTAGAAGTTTAATAGTGCATTTTACTTGCCATTTCATGCGCCTTGAGATGCCGCTTAGCCCAATACGCTATCTGAAATATGAGCGACGTAAATTGAACAAATGTGATAGAATTTCGCAGAATTCTTATATTAACCATAATATAAAATGATCTAATCGGGTATCTGTTTGCCTTATCCTAGAAGTTTAATAGTGCATTATACTCGCCATTTCATGCGTTTCGAGATGCCGCTTAACCCAACACGCTATCTGCACTAGGAGCGACGTAAATTGAACAAACGTGATAGAATTTTGCTGAATTCTTAAATTAACCAAAATATAAAATAATCTAATCGGGTCTCTGATTGCCCTATCATAGAAGTTTAATAGTGCATTTTACTCGCCATTTCACGCGCTCTAAGATGCCGCCTAGCCCAGTACGCTATCTGAAATAGGAGCGACCTAAATTGAACAAATGTGATAGAATTTTGCTGAATTCTTAAATTAACCATAATATAAAATGATCTAATCGGGTCTCTGTTTGCTCTACCCTAGAAGTTTAATAGTGTATTTTACTCGCAATTTCATGCGCTTTGAGGTGCCGCTTAACCCAATACGCTATCTGCAATAGGAGCGACGGAAATTGAACAAATGTGATAGAATATCGCTGAATTCTTAAATTAACTATAATATAAAATGATCTAATCGGGTCACTGATTGCCCTACCCTAGAAGTTTAATAGTGCATTTTACGCGCCATTTCATGCGCTTTGAGGTGCCGCTTAGCCCAATACGCTATCGGAAATATGAGCGACGTAAATTGAACAAATGTGATAGAATTTCGCTGAATTCTTATATTAACAAAAATATAAAATGATCTAATTGGGTCTCTGTTTGCCTTATCCGAGAAGTTTAGTATTGCATTTTACTCGCCATTTCATGCGCTTTGAGATGCCGCTTAGCCCAATACGCTATCTGAAACAGGTGCGACGTAAATTGAACAAATGTGATAGAATTTCGCTGAATTCTTAAATTAACTATAATATAAAATGATCTAATCGGGTCACTGATTGCCGTATCATAGAAGTTTAATAGTGCATTTTACTCGCCATTCCACGCGCTTTAAGATGCCGGCCAGCCCAGTACGCTATCTGAAATAGGAGCTACGTAATTTGAAGAAATGTGGTAGAATTACGCTGAATTCTTATATTAACCCTAATATAAAATGATCTAATCGGGTCTCCGTTTGCCTTATCCTAGAAGTTTAATAGCGCATTTTACGCATCATTTCATGCGCTTTGAGAGGCATCTTAGCCCAATACGCTATCTGAAATAGGAGCGACGTAAATTGAACAAATGTGATAGAATTTCCCTGAATACTTATATTAACCTTAATGCAAAATGATCTAATCGGGTCTCTGTTCGCCCTACCCTAGAAGTGTAATAGTGCATTTCACTCGCCATTTCATGTGCTTTGAGATGCCGCTTAGCCCAATACGCTATCTGAAATAGGAGCGACGTAAATAGAACAATTGTGATAGAATTTCGCTGAATTCTTATATTAACCAAAATATAAAATGATCTAATCGGGTCTCTGATTGCCCTATCATAGAAGTTTAATAGTGCATTTTACTCGCCAATCCACGCGCTTTAAGATTCCGCCTAGCCCAGTACGCTATCTGAAATAGGAGCGACGTAAATTGAACAAATGTGATAGAATTACGCTGAATTAATATATTAACCTTAATGTAAAATGATCTAATCGGGTCTTTGTTCGCCCTACCCTTGAAGTTTAATAGTGCACATTGCTCGCCATTTCATGCGCTTTAAGATGCCGCCTAGCCCAGTACGCTATCTGAAATAGGAGCGACGTATGTTGAACAAATGTGATAGAATTACGCGGAATTCTTATATTAACCGTAATATAAAATGATCTAATCGGGTCTCTGTTCACCCTACCCAAGAAGTTTAATAGTGCATTTCTCTCGTCATTTCATGCGCTTTGAGATGCCGCTTAGCCCAATACGCTATCTGAAATAGGAGCGACGTACATTCAACAAATGTGATAGAATTTCCCTGAAATCTTATATTAAGCAAAATATAAAATGATCTAAACGGGACTCTGATTGCCCTATCATAGAAGTTTAGAAGTGCATTTTACTCGCCCTTCCACGCGCCTTTAAGATGCCGCCTAGCCCAGTACGCTATCTCAAATAGGAGCCACGTATGTTGAACAGATGTGATAGAATTACACTGAATTCTTATATTAACCGTAATATAAAATGATCTAATCGGATCTCTGTTCGCCCTACCCTAGAAGATTACTAGTGCATTTCACTCGTCATTTCATGCGCTTTGAGATGCCGCTTAGCCCAATAAGCTATCTGAAATAGGAGCGACGTAAGTTGAACAAATGTGATAGAATTTCGCTGAATTCTTACATTAACCAAAATATAAGATGATCCAATCGGCTCTCTGATAGCCCTATCATAGAAGTTTAATAGTGCATTTTACCCGCCATTCCACGCGCTTTAAGATGCCGCCTAGCCCAGTACGCTATCTGAAATAGGAGCGACGTACCTTGAACAAATGTGATAGAATTACGCTGAATTCTTATATTAACCGTAATATAAAATGAACGAATCGGGTCTCTGTTTGCCTTATCCTAGAAGATTAATAGTGCATTTTACTCGCCATTTCATGCGCATTGAGATGCCGCTTAGCCCAATACGCTATCTGAAATATCAGCGACGTAAATTGAACAAATGTGATAGAATTTCCCTGAATTCTTATATTAACCTTAATGTAAAATGATCTAATCGGGCTTTTGTTCGCCCTACCCTAGAAGTTTAGCAGTGCATTTTACTCGCCATTTCATGCGCTTTGAGATGCCGCTTAGCCCAATACGATATCTGAAATAGGAGCGACGTAAATTGAACGAATGTGATAGAATTACACTGAATTATTATATTAACCGTAATATAAAATGATCTAATCGGTTCTCTGTTCGCCCTACCCTAGAAGTTTAAGAGTGCCTTTCACTCGTCATTTCATGCGCTTTGAGATGCCGCTTAGCCCAATACGCTATCTGAAATAGGAGTGACGTAAATTGAACAATTGTGATAGAATTTCGCTGAATTCTTATATTAACCAAAATATAAAATGATCTAGTCGGGTCTCTGATTGCCCTATCATAGAAGTTTAATAGTGCATTTTGATCGCCATTCCACGCGCTTTAAGATGCCGCCTAACCCAGTACGCTATCTGAAATTGGAGCGACGTAAATTGAACAAACGTGACAGAATTTTGCTGACATCTTAAAATAACTATAATATAAAATGATCTAATCGGGTCTCTGTTTGCCCTACCCTACAAGTTTAGCTGTGCATTTTACTCGCCATTTCATGCGCTTTGAGATGCCGCTTAGCCCAATACGCTATCTGAAATAGGAGCGACGTAAATTGAACAAATGTGATAGAATTTCCCTGAATACTTATATTAACCTTAATGCAAAATGATCTAATCGGGTCTCTGTTCGCCCTACCCTAGAAGTGTAATAGTGCATTTCACTCGCCATTTCATGCGCTTTGAGATGCCGCTTAGCCCATTACGCTATCTGAAATAGGAGCGATGTAAATAGAACAATTGTGATAGAATTTCGCTGAATTCTTATATTAACCAAAATATAAAATGATCTAATCGGGTCTCTGATTGCCCTATCATAGAAGTTTAATAGTGCATTTTACTCATCAATCCACGCGCTTTAAGATTCCGCGTAGCCCAGTACGCTATCTGAAATAGGAGCGACGTAAATTGAACAAATGTGATAGAATTTGGCTGAATTCTTAAATTAACCATAATATAAAATGATCTAATCGGGTCTCTGTTTGCCCTACCCTAGAAGTTTAATAGTGTATTTTACTCGCCATTTCATGCGCTTTGAGATGGCGCTTAGCCCAATACGCTATCTGAAATAGGACCGACGTAAATTGAACAAATGTGATAGAATTTGGCAGAATTCTTAAATTAACCATAATATAAAATGATCTAATCGGATCTCTGTTTGCCTTACCCTAGAAGTTTAATAGTGCATTTTACTCGCCATTTCATGCGCTTTGAGATCCCGCTTAGCCCAATACGCTATCTGCAATAGGAGCGACGTAAATTGAACAAATGTGATAGAATTTCGCTGAATTCTTAAATTAACCATAATATAAAATGATCCAATCGGGTCTCTGTTCGCCCTATCATAGAAGTTTAATAGTGCATTTTACCCGCCATTCCACGCGCTTTAAGATGCCGCCTAGCCTAGTACGCTATCTGAAATAGGAGCGACGTACGTTGAACAAATGTGGTAGAATTACGTTGAATTCTTATATTAACCGTAATATAAAATGATCGAGTCGGGTCTCTGTTTGCCTTATCCTAGAAGTTTAATAGTGCATTTTACTCGCCATTTCATGCGCATTGAGATGGCGCTTAGCCCAATACGCTATCTGAAATAGGAGCGACGTAAATTGAACAAATGTGATAGAATTTCCGTGAATTCTTATATAAACCTTAATGTAAAATGATCCAATCGGGTCTCTGTTCGCCCTACCATAGAAGTCTAACAGTGCATTTCACTCGCCATTTCATGCGCTTTGAGGTGCCGCTTAGCCCAATACGCTATCTGAAATAGGAGCGACGTAAGTTGAACAAATGTGATAGAATTTCGCAGAATTCTTATATTAACCAAAATATAAAATGATCTAATCTGGTCTCTGTTCGCCCTAGCCTAGAAGTTTAATAGTGCATTTTGTTCGCCATTTCATGCGATTTGAGATGTCGCTAAGCCCAATAAGCTGTCTGAAATAGGAGCGACGTAAATTGAACAAATGTGATAGAATTTCGCTGAATTCTTATATTAACCAAAATATAAAATGATCTAATCGGGTCTCTGTTTGCCCTACCCTAGAAGTTTAATCGTGCATTTTACACGCCATTTCATGCGCTTTGAGATGCCGCTTAGCCCAATACGCTATCTGAAATGGGAGCGACGTAAATTGAACAAATGTGATAGAATTTCGCTGAATTCTTATATTAACCAAAGTATAAAATGATCTAATCTGGTCTCTGATTGCCCTATCACAGAAGGTTAATAGTGCATTTTACTCGCCATTCCACGCGCTTTAAGATGCCGCCTAGCCCAGTACGCTGTCTGAAATAGAAGCGACGTAAATTGAACAAGTGTGATAGAATCTCGCTGAATACTTATATTAACCTTAATGTAAAATGATCTAATCGGGTCTCTGTTCGCCCTACCCTAGAAGTTTAATAGTGCATTGCACTCGTCATTTCATGCGCTTTGAGATGACGCTTAACCCAATACGCTATCTGAAATAGGAGCGACGTAAGTTGAACAAATGTGACAGAATTACGCTGCATTCTTATATTCACCTTAATGTAAAATGATCTCTTCGGGTCTCTGTTCACCCTACCCTAGATGTATAATAGTGCATTTCACTCGTCATTTCATGCGCTTTGAGATGCCGCATAGCCCAATACGCTATCTGAAATAGGAGCGACGTAAATTGAACAAATGTGATAGAATTTCGCTGAATTCTTATATTAACCAAAGTATAAAATGACCTAGTCTGGTCTTTGATTGCCCAATCATAGAAGGTTGATAGTGCATTTTACTCACCATTCCACACGCTTTAAGATGCCGCCTAGCCCAGTACGCTGTCTGAAATAGGAGCGACGTAAATTGAACAAATGTGATAGAATCTCCCTGAATACTTATATTAACCTTAATGCAAAATGATCTAATCGGGTCTCTGTTCGCCCTACCATAGAAGTCTAATGGTGCGTTTCACTCGCCATTTCATGCGCTTTGAGATGCCGCTTAGCCGAATCCGCTATCTCATATAGAAGCGACGTAAATTGAACGAATGTGATAGAATTTCGCTCAATTCATAAATTAACCATAATATAAACTGATCTAATCGGGTCTCTGTTTGCCCTACCCTAGAACTTTAAAGTGCATTTTATTCGCCATTTCATACGCTTTGAGATGCCGCCTAGCCCAGTACGCTATCTGAAATAGGAGCGACGTAAATTGAACAAATGTGATAGAATTTTGCTGAATTCTTAAATTAACCATAATATAAAATGATCTAATCGGGTCTCTGTTTGCACTACCCTAGAAGTTTAATAGTGCATTCTACTCGCCATTTCATGCGCTTTAAGATGCCGCATAGTCCAATACGCTATCTGAAATAGGAGCGACGTAAATTGAACAAATGTGATAGAATTTCGCTGAATTCTTAAATTAACTATAATATAAAATGATCTGATCGGGTCACTGATTGCCCTACCCTAGAAGTTTAATAGTGCATTTTACTCGTCATTTCATGCGCTTTGAGATGCCGCTTAGCCCAATACGCTATCTGAAATATGAGCGACGTAAATTGAACAAATGTGATAGAATTTCGCTGAATTCTTATATGAACCATAATATAAAATGATCTAATCGGGTCTCTGATTGCCCTATCATAGAAGTTTAATAGTGCATTTTACGCGCCATTTCATGCGCTTTGAGATGCCGCTTAGCCCAATACGCTATCTGAAATAGGAGCGACGTAAATTGAACAAATGTGATAGAATTTCCCTGAATACTTATATTAACCTTAATGCAAAATGATCTAATCGGGTCTCTGTTCGCCCTACCCTAGAAGTGTAATAGTGCATTTCACTCGCCATTTCATGCGCTTTGAGATGCCGCTTAGCCCATTACGCTATCTGAAATAGGAGCGATGTAAATAGAACAATTGTGATAGAATTTCGCTGAATTCTTATATTAACCAAAATATAAAATGATCTAATCGGGTCTCTGATTGCCCTATCATAGAAGTTTAATAGTGCATTTTACTCATCAATCCACGCGCTTTAAGATTCCGCCTAGCCCAGTACGCTATCTGAAATAGGAGCGACGTAAATTGAACAAATGTGATAGTATTTGGCTGAATTCTTAAATTAACCATAATATAAAATGATCTAATCGGGTCTCTGTTTGCCCTACCCTAGAAGTTTAATAGTGCATTTTGCTCGCCATTTCATGCGCTTTGAGATGGCGCTTAGCCCAATACGCTATCTGAAATAGGACCGACGTAAATTGAACAAATGTGATAGAATTTGGCAGAATTCTTATATTAACCATAATATAAAATGATCTAATCGGATCTCTGTTTGCCTTACCCTAGAAGTTTAATAGTGCATTTTACTCGCCATTTCATGCGCTTTGAGATCCCGCTTAGCCCAATACGCTATCTGCAATAGGAGCGACGTAAATTGAACAAATGTGATAGAATTTCGCTGAATTCTTAAATTAACCATAATATAAAATGATCTAATCGGGTCTCTGTCTGCCCTATCATAGAAGTTTAATAGTGCATTTCACTCGTCATTTCATGCGCTTTGAGATGCCGCCTAGCCCAGTACGCTATCTGAAATAGGAGCGACGTAAGTTGAACAAATGTGATAGAATTACGCAGAATTAATATATTAACCTTAATGTAAAATGATCTAATCGGGTCTTTGTTCGCCCTACCCTTGAAGTTTAATAGTGCACATTGCTCGCCATTTCATGCGCTTTAAGATGCCGCCCAGCCCAGTACGCTATCTGAAATAGGAGCGACGTATGTTGAACAAATGTGATAGAATTACGCTGAATTCTTATATTAACCGTAATATAAAATGATCTAATCGGGTCTCTGTTCGCCCTACCCAAGAAGTTTAATAGTGCATTTCTCTCGTCATTTCATGCGCTTTGAGATGCCGCTTAGCCCAATACGCTATCTGAAATAGGAGCGACGTAAATTCAACAAATGTGATAGAATTTCCCTGAAATCTTATATTAAACAAAATATAAAAGGATCTAAACAGGAGTCTGATTGCCCTATCATAGAAGTTTAGAAGTGCATTTTACTCGCCCTTCCACGCGCTTTAAGATGCCGCCTAGCCCAGTACGCTATCTCAAATAGGAGCCACGTATGTTGAACAGATGTGATAGAATTACGCTGAATTCTTACATTAACCGTAATATAAAATGATCTAATCGGATCTCTGTTCGCCCTACCCTAGAAGATTACTAGTGCATTTCACTCGTCATTTCATGCGCTTTGAGATGCCGCTTAGCCCAATAAGCTATCTGAAATAGGAGCGACGTAAGTTGAACAAATGTGATAGAATTTCGCTGAATTCTTATATTAACCAAAATATAAGATGATCCAATCGGCTCTCTGATAGCCCTATCATAGAAGTTTAATAGTGCATTTTACCCGCCATTCCACGCGCTTTAAGATGCCGCCTAGCCCAGTACGCTATCTGAAATAGGAGCGACGTACCTTGAACAAATGTGATAGAATTACGCTGAATTCTTATATTAACCGTAATATAAAATGAACGAATCGGGTCTCTGTTTGCCTTATCCTAGAAGATTAATAGTGCATTTTACTCGCCATTTCATGCGCATTGAGATGCCGCTTAGCCCAATACGCTATCTGAAATATCAGCGACGTAAATTGAACAAATGTGATAGAATTTCCGTGAATTCTTATATTAACCTTAATGTAAAATGATCTAATCGGGTCTCTGTTCGCCCTACCATAGAAGTCTAATAGTGCATTTCACTCGCCACTTTATGCGCTTTGAGATGCCGCTTAGCCCAATACGCTATCTGAAATAGGAGCGACGTAAGTTGAACAAATGTGATAGAATTACGCTGAATTCTTTTATTAACCATAATGTAAAATGATCTGCTCGGGTCTCTGTTCGCCCTAGCCTAGAAGTTTAATAGTGCATTTTATTCGCCATTTCATGCGCTTTGAGATGCCGCTTAGCCCACTACGCTATCTGAAATTGGAGCGACGTAAATTGAACAAATGTGATAGAATTTCGCTGAATTCTTAAATTAACCATAATATAAAATGATCCAATCGGGTCTCTGTTCGCCCTATCATAGAAGTTTAATAGTGCATTTTACCCGCCATTCCACGCGCTTTAAGATGCCGCCTAGCCTAGTACGCTATCTGAAATAGGAGCGACGTACGTTGAACAAATGTGGTAGAATTACGTTGAATTCTTATATTAACCGTAATATAAAATGATCGAGTCGGGTCTCTGTTTGCCTTATCCTAGAAGTTTAATAGTGCATTTTACTCGCCATTTCATGCGCATTGAGATGCCGCTTAGCCCAATACGCTATCTGAAATAGGAGCGACGTAAATTGAACAAATGTGATAGAATTTCCGTGAATTCTTATATAAACCTTAATGTAAAATGATCCAATCGGGTCTCTGTTCGCCCTACCATAGAAGTCTAATAGTGCATTTCACTCGCCATTTCATGCGCTTTGAGGTGCCGCTTAGCCCAATACGCTATCTGAAATAGGAGCGACGTAAGTTGAACAAATGTGATAGAATTTCGCAGAATTCTTATATTAACCAAAATATAAAATGATCTAATATGGTCTCTGTTCGCCCTAGCCTAGAAGTTTAATAGTGCATTTTGTTCGCCATTTCATGCGATTTGAGATGCCGCTAAGCCCAATAAGCTGTCTGAAATAGGAGCGACGTAAATTGAACAAATGTGATAGAATTTCGCTGAATTCTTATATTAACCAAAATATAAAATGATCTAATCGGGTCTCTGTTTGCCCTACCCTAGAAGTTTAATCGTGCATTTTACACGCCATTTCATGCGCTTTGAGATGCCGCTTAGCCCAATACGCTATCTGAAATGGGAGCGACGTAAATTGAACAAATGTGATAGAATTTCGCTGAATTCTTATATTAACCAAAGTATAAAATGATCTAATCTGGTCTCTGATTGCCCTATCACAGAAGGTTAATAGTGCATTTTACTCGCCATTCCACGCGCTTTAAGATGCCGCCTAGCCCAGTACGCTGTCTGAAATAGAAGCGACGTAAATTGAACAAGTGTGATAGAATCTCGCTGAATACTTATATTAACCTTAATGTAAAATGATCTAATCGGGTCTCTGTTCGCCCTACCCTAGAAGTTTAATAGTGCATTGCACTCGTCATTTCATGCGCTTTGAGATGACGCTTAACCCAATACGCTATCTGAAATAGGAGCGACGTAAGTTGAACAAATGTGACAGAATTACGCTGCATTCTTATATTCACCTTAATGTAAAATGATCTCTTCGGGTCTCTGTTCACCCTACCCTAGATGTATAATAGTGCATTTCACTCGTCATTTCATGCGCTTTGAGATGCCGCATAGCCCAATACGCTATCTGAAATAGGAGCGACGTAAATTGAACAAATGTGATAGAATTTCGCTGAATTCTTATATTAACCAAAGTATAAAATGACCTAGTCTGGTCTTTGATTGCCCAATCATAGAAGGTTGATAGTGCATTTTACTCACCATTCCACACGCTTTAAGATGCCGCCTAGCCCAGTACGCTGTCTGAAATAGGAGCGACGTAAATTGAACAAATGTGATAGAATCTCCCTGAATACTTATATTAACCTTAATGGAAAACGATCTAATCGGGACTCTTTTCGCCCTACCCTAGAAGTTTAATAGTGCATTTCACTCGTCATTTCATGCGCTTTGAGATGCCGCTTAGCCCAATACGCTATCTGAAATATGAGCGACGTAAATTGAACAAATGTGATAGAATTTTGCTGAATTCTTAAATTAACCATAATATAAAATGATCTAATCGGGTCTCTGTTTGCCCTACCCTAGAAGTTTAATAGTGCATTTTACTCGCCATTTCATGCGCTTTGTGATGCCGCGTAGCCCAATACGCTATCTGAAATAGGAGCGACGTAAATTGAACAAATGTGATAGAATTTCACTGAATTCTTATATTAACCAAAATATAAAATGATCTAGTCTGGTCTTTGATTGCCCAATCATAGAAGGTTGATAGTGCATTTTACTCACCATTCCACACGCTTTAAGATGCCGCCTAGCCCAGTACGCTGTCTGAAATAGGAGCGACGTAAATTGAACAAATGTGATAGAATTTCGCTGAATTCTTATATTAACCAAAATATAAAATGATCTAATCGGGTCTCTGATTGCCCTATCGTAGAAGTTTAATAGTGCATTTTACTCGCCATTTCATGCGCTTTGAGATGCCGCATAGCCCAATACGCTATCTGAAATAGGAGCGACGTAAATTGAACAAATGTGGTAGAATTTCCGTGAATCCTTATATTAACCTTAATGTAAAATGATCTAATCGGGTCTCTGTTCGCCCTACCATAGAAGTCTAATGGTGCGTTTCACTCGCCATTTCATGCGCTTTGAGATGCCGCTTAGCCGAATACGTTATCTCATATAGGAGCGACGTAAATTGAACGAATGTGATAGAATTTCGCTCAATTCATAAATTAACCATAATATAAACTGATCTAATCGGGTCTCTGTTTGCCCTACCCTAGAACTTTAATAGTGCATTTTATTCGCCATTTCATACGCTTTGAGATGCCGCCTAGCCCAGTACGCTATCTGAAATAGGAGCGACGTAAATTGAACAAATGTGATAGAATTTTGCTGAATTCTTAAATTAACCATAATATAAAATGATCTAATCGGGTCTCTGTTTGCACTACCCTAGAAGTTTAATAGTGCATTCTACTCGCCATTTCATGCGCTTTAAGATGCCGCATAGTCCAATACGCTATCTGAAATAGGAGCGACGTAAATTGAACAAATGTGATAGAATTTCGCTGAATTCTTAAATTAACTATAATATAAAATGATCTGATCGGGTCACTGATTGCCCTACCCTAGAAGTTTAATAGTGCATTTTACTCGTCATTTCATGCGCTTTGAGATGCCGCTTAGCCCAATACGCTATCTGAAATATGAGCGACGTAAATTGAACAAATGTGATAGAATTTCGCTGAATTCTTATATTAACCATAATATAAAATGATCTAATCGGGTCTCTGATTGTCCTATCATAGAAGTTTAATAGTGCATTTTACTCGTCATTTCATGCGCTTTGAGATGCCGCTTAGCCCAATACGCTATCTGAAATAGGAGCGACGTAAATTGAACAAATGTGATAGAATTTTGCTGAATTCTTATATTAACCATAATATAAAATGATCTAATCGGGTCTCTGTTTGCTCTACCCTAGAAGTTTAATAGTGCATTTTACTCGCAATTTCATGCGCTTTGAGGTGCCGCTTAACCCAATACGCTATCTGCAATAGGAGCGACGGAAATTGAACAAATGTGATAGAATATCGCTGAATTCTTAAATTAACTATAATATAAAATGATCTAATCGGGTCACTGATTGCCCTACCCTAGAAGTTTAATAGTGCATTTTACGCGCCATTTCATGCGCTTTGAGATGCCGCTTAGCCCAATACGCTATCGGAAATATGAGCGACGTAAATTGAACAAATGCGATAGAATTTCGCTGAATTCTTATATTAACAAAAATATAAAATGATCTAATCGGGTCTCTGTTTGCCTTATCCTAGAAGTTTAGTATTGCATTTTACTCGCCATTCCACGCGCTTTAAGATGCCGCCCAGCCCAGTACGCTATCTGAAATAGGAGCGACGTAATTTGAAGAAATGTGATTGAATTTCCGTGAATTCTTATATAAACCTTAATGTAAAATGATCCAATCGGGTCTCTGTTCGCCCTACCATAGGAGTCTAATAGTGCATTTCACTCGCCATTTCATGCGCTTTGAGGTGCCGCTTAGCCCAATACGCTATCTGAAATAGGAGCGACGTAAGTTGAACAAATGTGATAGAATTTCGCTGAATTCTTTCATTAACATTAATGTAAAATGATCTAATCGAGTCTCTGTTTGCCCCACCATAGAATTTTAATAGTGCATTCTACTCGCCATTCCACCCGCTTTAAGATGCCGCCTAGCCCAGTACGCTATCTGAAATAGGAGCGACGTAAATTGAACAAATGTGATAGAATTTTGCTAAAATCTTGTATTAAACAAAATATAAAATGATCTAATCGCGTCTCTGATTGCCCTATCATACAAGTTTAATAGTGCATTTTACTCGCCACTCCACGCGCATTAGGATGCCGCCTAGCCCAGTACGCTATCCGAAATAGGAGCGACGTAAATTGAACAAATGTGATAAAATTTTGCTGAATTCTTAAATTAACCATAATATAAAATGATCTAATCGGGTCTCTGTTTGCCCTACCCTAGAAGTTTAATAGTGCATTTTACTCGCCATTTCATGCGCTTTGAGATGCCGCGTAACCCAATACGCTATCTGAAATAGGAGCAACGAACGTTGAACAAATGTGATAGAATTTCCCTGAATTCTTATATTAACCTTAATGTAAAATGATCTAATCGGGTCTCTGTTCGCCCTACCCTAGAAGTTTAATAGTGCATTTCACTCGTCATTTCATGCGCTTTCAGTTGCCGCTTAGCCCAATACGCTATCTGAAATAGGAGCGACGTAAATTGAACAAATGTGATACAATTTCCCTGAAATCTTATATTAAAAAAGATATAAAATGATCTAATCGGGTCTCTGATTGCCCTATCATAGAAGATTAGTAGTGCATTTTACTCGCCCTTCCACGCGCTTTAAGATGCCGCCTAGCCCAGTACGCTATCTGAAATAGGAGCGACGTAACTTGAACAAATGTGATAGAATTACGCTGCATTCTTATATTAACCGTAATATAAAGTGATCTAACCGGGTATCTGTTTGCCTTATCCTAGAAGTTTAATAGTGCATTATACTCGCCATTTCATGCGCTTCGAGATGCCGCTTAGCTCAATACGCTATCTGAAATAGGAGCGACGAAAGTTGAACAAATGTGATAGAATTTCGTTGAATTATTTTATTAACCAGAATGTAAAATGATCTAATCTGGTCTCTGTTCGCCCTACCATAGAAGTCTTATTGTGCATTTCACTCGCCATTTCATGCGCTTTGAGATGCCGCTTAGCCCAATACGCTATCTGAAATAGGAGCGACCTAAATTGAACGAATGTGATAGAATTTTGCTGAATTCTTAAATTAACCATAATATAAAATGATCTAATCGGGTCTCTGCTTACCCTACCCTAGAAGTTTAATAGTGCATTTTACTCGTCATTTCATGCGCTTTGAGATGCCGCTTTGCCCAATACGCTATCTGAAATAGGAGCGACCTAAATTGAACGAATGTGATAGAATTTTGCTGAATTCTTAAATTAACCATAATATAAAATGATCTAATCGGGTCTCTGCTTGCCCTACCCTAGAAGTTTAATAGTGCATTTTACTCGTCATTTCATGCGCTTTGAGATGCCGCTTTGCCCAATACGCTATCTGAAATAGGAGCGACGTTAATTGAACAAATGTGATAGAATTTCGCTGAATTCTTAGATTAACTATAATATAAAATGATCTAATCGGGTCACTGATTGCCCTACCCTAGAAGTTTAATAGTGCATTTTACTTGCCATTTCATGCGCCTTGAGATGCCGCTTAGCCCAATACGCTATCTGAAATATGAGCGACGTAAATTGAACAAATGTGATAGAATTTCGCTGAATTCTTATATTAACCATAATATAAAATGATCTAATCGGGTATCTGTTTGCCTTATCCTAGAAGTTTAATAGTGCATTATACTCGCCATTTCATGCGTTTCGAGATACCGCTTAACCCAACACGCTATCTGCAATAGGAGCGACGTAAATTGAACAAACGTGATAGAATTTTGCTGAATTCCTAAATTAACCAAAATATAAAATAATCTAATCGGGTCTCTGATTGCCCTATCATAGAAGTTTAATAGTGCATTTTACTCGTCATTTCATGCGCTTTGAGATGCCGCTTTGCCCAATACGATATCTGAAATAGGAGCGACGTAAATGGAACGAATGTGATAGAATTTCGCTCAATTCATAAATTAACCATAATATAAACTGATCTAATCGGGTCTCTGTTTGCCCTACCCTAGAACTTTAATAGTGCATTTTATTCGCCATTTCATACGCTTTGAGATGCCGCTTTGCCCAATACGCTATCTGAAGTAGGAGCGACGTAAATTGAACAAATGTGATAGAATTTCACTGAATTCTTATATTAACCAAAATATAAAATGATCTAATCGGGTCTCTGATTGCCCTAGCATTGAAGTTTAATAGTGCATTTTACTCGCCATTCCGAGCGCTTTAAGATGCCGCATAGCCCAATACGCTATCTGAAATAGGAGCGACGTTAATTGAACAAATGTGATAGAATTTCGCTGAATTCTTAGATTAACTATAATATAAAATGATCTAATCGGGTCACTGATTGCCCTACCCTAGAAGTTTAATAGTGCATTTTACTTGCCATTTCATGCGCCTTGAGATGCCGCTTAGCCCAATACGCTATCTGAAATATGAGCGACGTAAATTGAACAAATGTGATAGAATTTCGCAGAATTCTTATATTAACCATAATATAAAATGATCTAATCGGGTATCTGTTTGCCTTATCCTAGAAGTTTAATAGTGCATTATACTCGCCATTTCATGCGCTTTGAGATGCCGCTTAGCCGAATCCGCTATCTCATATAGAAGCGACGTAAATTGAACGAATGTGATAGAATTTCGCTCAATTCATAAATTAACCATAATATAAACTGATCTAATCGGGTCTCTGTTTGCCCTACCCTAGAACTTTAATAGTGCATTTTATTCGCCATTTCATACGCTTTGAGATGCCGCCTAGCCCAGTACGCTATCTGAAATAGGAGCGACGTAAATTGAACAAATGTGATAGAATTTTGCTGAATTCTTAAATTAACCATAATATAAAATGATCTAATCGGGTCTCTGTTTGCACTACCCTAGAAGTTTAATAGTGCATTCTACTCGCCATTTCATGCGCTTTAAGATGCCGCATAGTCCAATACGCTATCTGAAATAGGAGCGACGTAAATTGAACAAATGTGATAGAATTTCGCTGAATTCTTAAATTAACTATAATATAAAATGATCTGATCGGGTCACTGATTGCCCTACCCTAGAAGTTTAATAGTGCATTTTACTCGTCATTTCATGCGCTTTGAGATGCCGCTTTGCCCAATACGCTATCTGAAATAGGAGCGACGTAAGTTGAACAAATGTGATAGAATTTCGCAGAATTCTTATATTAACCAAAATATAAAATGATCTAATATGGTCTCTGTTCGCCCTAGCCTAGAAGTTTAATAGTGCATTTTGTTCGCCATTTCATGCGATTTGAGATGCCGCTAAGCCCAATAAGCTGTCTGAAATAGGAGCGACGTAAATTGAACAAATGTGATAGAATTTCGCTGAATTCTTATATTAACCAAAATATAAAATGATCTAATCGGGTCTCTGTTTGCCCTACCCTAGAAGTTTAATCGTGCATTTTACACGCCATTTCATGCGCTTTGAGATGCCGCTTAGCCCAATACGCTATCTGAAATGGGAGCGACGTAAATTGAACAAATGTGATAGAATTTCGCTGAATTCTTATATTAACCAAAGTATAAAATGATCTAATCTGGTCTCTGATTGCCCTATCACAGAAGGTTAATAGTGCATTTTACTCGCCATTCCACGCGCTTTAAGATGCCGCCTAGCCCAGTACGCTGTCTGAAATAGAAGCGACGTAAATTGAACAAGTGTGATAGAATCTCGCTGAATACTTATATTAACCTTAATGTAAAATGATCTAATCGGGTCTCTGTTCGCCCTACCCTAGAAGTTTAATAGTGCATTGCACTCGTCATTTCATGCGCTTTGAGATGACGCTTAACCCAATACGCTATCTGAAATAGGAGCGACGTAAGTTGAACAAATGTGACAGAATTACGCTGCATTCTTATATTCACCTTAATGTAAAATGATCTCTTCGGGTCTCTGTTCACCCTACCCTAGATGTATAATAGTGCATTTCACTCGTCATTTCATGCGCTTTGAGATGCCGCATAGCCCAATACGCTATCTGAAATAGGAGCGACGTAATTGAACAAATGTGATAGAATTTCGCTGAATTCTTATATTAACCAAAGTATAAAATGACCTAGTCTGGTCTTTGATTGCCCAATCATAGAAGGTTGATAGTGCATTTTACTCACCATTCCACACGCTTTAAGATGCCGCCTAGCCCAGTACGCTGTCTGAAATAGGAGCGACGTAAATTGAACAAATGTGATAGAATCTCCCTGAATACTTATATTAACCTTAATGGAAAACGATCTAATCGGGACTCTTTTCGCCCTACCCTAGAAGTTTAATAGTGCATTTCACTCGTCATTTCATGCGCTTTGAGATGCCGCTTAGCCCAATACGCTATCTGAAATATGAGCGACGTAAATTGAACAAATGTGATAGAATTTTGCTGAATTCTTAAATTAACCATAATATAAAATGATCTAATCGGGTCTCTGTTTGCCCTACCCTAGAAGTTTAATAGTGCATTTTACTCGCCATTTCATGCGCTTTGTGATGCCGCGTAGCCCAATACGCTATCTGAAATAGGAGCGACGTAAATTGAACAAATGTGATAGAATTTCGCTGAATTCTTATATTAACCAAAATATAAAATGATCTAGTCTGGTCTTTGATTGCCCAATCATAGAAGGTTGATAGTGCATTTTACTCACCATTCCACACGCTTTAAGATGCCGCCTAGCCCAGTACGCTGTCTGAAATAGGAGCGACGTAAATTGAACAATTGTGATAGAATTTCGCTGAATTCTTATATTAACCAAAATATAAAATGATCTAATCGGGTCTCTGATTGCCCTATCGTAGAAGTTTAATAGTGCATTTTACTCGCCATTTCATGCGCTTTGAGATGCCGCATAGCCCAATACGCTATCTGAAATAGGAGCGACGTAAATTGAACAAATGTGGTAGAATTTCCGTGAATCCTTATATTAACCTTAATGTAAAATGATCTAATCGGGTCTCTGTTCGCCCTACCATAGAAGTCTAATGGTGCGTTTCACTCGCCATTTCATGCGCTTTGAGATGCCGCTTAGCCGAATACGTTATCTCATATAGGAGCGACGTAAATTGAACGAATGTGATAGAATTTCGCTCAATTCATAAATTAACCATAATATAAACTGATCTAATCGGGTCTCTGTTTGCCCTACCCTAGAACTTTAATAGTGCATTTTATTCGCCATTTCATACGCTTTGAGATGCCGCCTAGCCCAGTACGCTATCTGAAATAGGAGCGACGTAAATTGAACAAATGTGATAGAATTTTGCTGAATTCTTAAATTAACCATAATATAAAATGATCTAATCGGGTCTCTGTTTGCACTACCCTAGAAGTTTAATAGTGCATTCTACTCGCCATTTCATGCGCTTTAAGATGCCGCATAGTCCAATACGCTATCTGAAATAGGAGCGACGTAAATTGAACAAATGTGATAGAATTTCGCTGAATTCTTAAATTAACTATAATATAAAATGATCTGATCGGGTCACTGATTGCCCTACCCTAGAAGTTTAATAGTGCATTTTACTCGTCATTTCATGCGCTTTGAGATGCCGCTTAGCCCAATACGCTATCTGAAATATGAGCGACGTAAATTGAACAAATGTGATAGAATTTCGCTGAATTCTTATATTAACCATAATATAAAATGATCTAATCGGGTCTCTGATTGTCCTATCATAGAAGTTTAATAGTGCATTTTACTCGCCATTTCATGCGCTTTGAGATGCCGCTTAGCCCAATACGCTATCTGAAATAGGAGCGACGTAAATTGAACAAATGTGATAGAATTTTGCTGAATTCTTATATTAACCATAATATAAAATGATCTAATCGGGTCTCTGTTTGCTCTACCCTAGAAGTTTAATAGTGCATTTTACTCGCAATTTCATGCGCTTTGAGGTGCCGCTTAACCCAATACGCTATCTGCAATAGGAGCGACGGAAATTGAACAAATGTGATAGAATATCGCTGAATTCTTAAATTAACTATAATATAAAATGATCTAATCGGGTCACTGATTGCCCTACCCTAGAAGTTTAATAGTGCATTTTACGCGCCATTTCATGCGCTTTGAGATGCCGCTTAGCCCAATACGCTATCGGAAATATGAGCGACGTAAATTGAACAAATGCGATAGAATTTCGCTGAAATCTTATATTAACAAAAATATAAAATGATCTAATCGGGTCTCTGTTTGCCTTATCCTAGAAGTTTAGTATTGCATTTTACTCGCCATTCCACGCGCTTTAAGATGCCGCCTAGCCCAGTACGCTATCTGAAATAGGAGCGACGTAATTTGAAGAAATGTGATTGAATTTCCGTGAATTCTTATATAAACCTTAATGTAAAATGATCCAATCGGGTCTCTGTTCGCCCTACCATAGGAGTCTAATAGTGCATTTCACTCGCCATTTCATGCGCTTTGAGGTGCCGCTTAGCCCAATACGCTATCTGAAATAGGAGCGACGTAAGTTGAACAAATGTGATAGAATTTCGCTGAATTCTTTCATTAACATTAATGTAAAATGATCTAATCGAGTCTCTGTTTGCCCTACCATAGAATTTTAATAGTGCATTCTACTCGCCATTCCACCCGCTTTAAGATGCCGCCTAGCCCAGTACGCTATCTGAAATAGGAGCGACGTAAATTGAACAAATGTGATAGAATTTTGCTAAAATCTTGTATTAAACAAAATATAAAATGATCTAATCGCGTCTCTGATTGCCCTATCATACAAGTTTAATAGTGCATTTTACTCGCCACTCCACGCGCTTTAGGATGCCGCCTAGCCCAGTACGCTATCCGAAATAGGAGCGACGTAAATTGAACAAATGTGATAAAATTTTGCTGAATTCTTAAATTAACCATAATATAAAATGATCTAATCGGGTCTCTGTTTGCCCTACCCTAGAAGTTTAATAGTGCATTTTACTCGCCATTTCATGCGCTTTGAGATGCCGCGGAACCCAATACGCTATCTGAAATAGGAGCAACGAACGTTGAACAAATGTGATAGAATTTCCCTGAATTCTTATATTAACCTTAATGTAAAATGATCTAATCGGGTCTCTGTTCGCCCTACCCTAGAAGTTTAATAGTGCATTTCACTCGTCATTTCATGCGCTTTCAGTTGCCGCTTAGCCCAATACGCTATCTGAAATAGGAGCGACGTAAATTGAACAAATGTGATAGAATTTCCCTGAAATCTTATATTAAACAAGATATAAAATGATCTAATCGGGTCTCTGATTGCCCTATCATAGAAGATTAGTAGTGCATTCTACTCGCCATTCCACGCGCTTTAAGATGCCGCCTAGCCCAGTACGCTATCTGAAATAGGAGCGACGTAACTTGAACAAATGTGATAGAATTACGCTGCATTCTTATATTAACCGTAATATAAAGTGATCTAACCGGGTATCTGTTTGCCTTATCCCAGAAGTTTAATAGTGCATTATACTCGCCATTTCATGCGCTTCGAGATGCCGCTTAGCTCAATACGCTATCTGAAATAGGAGCGACGAAAGTTGAACAAATGTGATACAATTTCGTTGAATTATTTTATTAACCAGAATGTAAAATGATCTAATCTGGTCTCTGTTCGCCCTACCATAGAAGTCTTATTGTGCATTTCACTCGCCATTTCATGCGCTTTGAGATGCCGCTTAGCCCAATACGCTATCTGAAATAGGAGCGACCTAAATTGAACGAATGTGATAGAATTTTGCTGAATTCTTAAATTAACCATAATATAAAATGATCTAATCGGGTCACTGTTTGCCTTATCCTAGAAGTTTAATAGTGCATTATACTCGCCATTTCATGCGCTTCGAGATGCCGCTTAACCCAACACGCTATCTGCAATAGGAGCGACGTAAATTGAACAAACGTGATAGAATTTTGCTGAATTCTTAAATTAACCAAAATATAAAATAATCTAATCGGGTCTCTGATTGCCCTATCATAGAAGTTTAATAGTGCATTTTACTCGCCATTTCACGCGCTCTAAGATGCCGCCTAGCCCAGTACGCTATCTGAAATAGGAGCGACGTAAATTGAACAAATGTGATAGAATTTTGCTGAATTCTTAAATTAACCATAATATAAAATGATCTAATCGGGTCTCTGTTTGCTCTACCCTAGAAGTTTAATAGTGTATTTTACTCGCAATTTCATGCGCTTTGAGGTGCCGCTTAACCCAATACGCTATCTGCAATAGGAGCGACGTAAATTGAACAAATGTGATAGAATATCGCTGAATTCTTAAATTAACTATAATATAAAATGATCTAATCGGGTCACTGATTGCCCTACCCTAGAAGTTTAATAGTGCATTTTACTCGCCATTTCATGCGCTTTGAGATGCCGCTTAGCCCAATACGCTATCGGAAATATGAGCGACGTAAATTGAACAAATGTGATAGAATTTCGCTGAATTCTTATATTAACAAAAATATAAAATGATCTAATTGTGTCTCTGTTTGCCTTATCCTAGAAGTTTAGTATTGCATTTTACTCGCCATTTCATGCGCTTTGAGATGCCGCTTAGCCCAATACGCTATCTGAAACAGGTGCGACGTAAATTGAACAAATGTGATAGAATTTCGCTGAATTCTTAAATTAACTATAATATAAAATGATCTAATCGGGTCACTGATTGCCCTATCATAGAAGTTTAATAGTGCATTTTACTCGCCATTCCACGCGCTTTAAGATGCCGGCCAGCCCCAGTACGCTATCTGGAATAGGAGCTACGTAATTTGAAGAAATGTGGTAGAATTACGCTGAATTCTTATATTAACCCTAATATAAAATGATCTAATCGGGTCTCTGTTTGCCCTACCCTAGAAGTTTAATAGTCCATTTTATTCGCCATTTCGTGCGCTTTGAGATGCCGGTTAGCCCAATACGCTAACTGAAATAGGAGCGACGTAAATAGAACAAATGTGATAGGATTTCCCTGAAATCTTATATTAAACAAAATATAAAATGATCGAATCGGGTCTCTGATCGCCCTACCATAGAAGTCTTATAGTGCATTTCACTCGCCATTTCATGCGCTTTGCGATGCCGCTTAGCCCAATACGCTATCTGAAATAGGAGCGACCTAAATTGAACGAATGTGATAGAATTTTGCTGAATTCTTAAATTAACCATAATATAAAATGATCTAATCGGGTCACTGATTGCCCTACCCTAGAAGTTTAATAGTGCATTTTACTTGCCATTTCATGCGCTTTGAGATGCCGCTTAGCCCAATACGCTATCTGAAATATGAGCGACGTAAATTGAACAAATGTGATAGAATTTCGCTGTATTCTTATATTAACCATAATATAAAATGATCTAATCGGGTATCTGTTTGCCTTATCCTAGAAGTTTAATAGTGCATTATACTCGCCATTTCATGCGCTTCGAGATGCCGCTTAACCCAACACGCTATCTGCAATAGGAGCGACGTAAATTGAACAAACGTGATAGAATTTTGCTGAATTCTTAAATTAACCAAAATATAAAATAATCTAATCGGGTCTCTGATTGCCCTATCATAGAAGTTTAATAGTGCATTTTACTCGCCATTTCACGCGCTCTAAGATGCCGCCTAGCCCAGTACGCTATCTGAAATAGGAGCGACGTAATTTGAAGAAATGTGATAGAATTTCCGTGAATTCTTATATAAACCTTAATGTAAAATGATCCAATCGGGTCTCTGTTCGCCCTACCATAGAAGTCCAATAGTGCATTTCACTCGCCATTTCATGCGCTTTGAGGTGCCGCTTAGCCCAATACGCTATCTGAAATAGGAGAAACGTAAGTTGAACAAATGTGATAGAATTTCGCTGCATTCTTTCATTAACATTAATGTAAAATGATCTAATCGAGTCTCTGTTTGCCCTACCATAGAATTTTAATAGTGCATTCTACTCGCCATTCCACCCGCTTTAAGATGCCGCCTAGCCCAGTACGCTATCTGAAATAGGAGCGACGTAAATTGAACAAATGTGATAGAATTTTGCTGAAATCTTGTATTAAACAAAATATAAAATGATCTAATCGGGTCTGTGAATGCCCTATCATAGAAGCTTAATAGTGCATTTTACTCGGCATTCCACGCGGATTAAGATGCCGGCCAGCCCAGTACGCTATCTGAAATAGGAGCGACGTAATTTGAAGAAATGTGATAGAATTACGCTGAATTCTTATATTAACCGTAATATAAAATGAACTAATCGGGTCTCCGTTTGCCTTATCCTAGAAGTTTAATAGCGCATTTTACGCATCATTTCATGCGCTTTGAGAGGCATCTTAGCCCAATACGCTATCTGAAATAGGAGCGACGTAAATTGAACAAATGTGATAGAATTTCCGTGAATTCTTATATAAACCTTAATGTAAAATGATCCAATCGGGTCTCTGTTCGCCCTACCATAGAAGTCTAATAGTGCATTTCACTCGCCATTTCATGCGCTTTGAGATGCCGCTTAGCCCAATACGCTATCTGAAATAGGAGCGACGTAAGTTGAACAAATGTGATAGAATTTCCCTGAAATCTTATATTAAACAAAATATAAAATGATCTAATCGGGTCTGTGAATGCCCTTTCATAGAAGCTTAATAGTGCATTTTACTCGCCATTCCACGCGGATTAATATGCCGGCCAGCCCAGTACGCTATCTGAAATAGGAGCGACGTAATTTGAAGAAATGTGATAGAATTACGCTGAATTCTTATATTAACCGTAATATAAAATGAACTAATCGGGTCTCCGTTTGCCTTATTCTAGAAGTTTAATAGCGCATTTTACGCGCCATTTCATGCGCTTTGAGGTGCCGCTTAACCCAATACGCTATCTGCAATAGGAGCGACGTAAATTGAACAAATGTGATAGAATATCGCTGAATTCTTATATTAACAAAAATATAAAATGATCTAATCGGGTCTCTGTTTGCCTTATCCTAGAAGTTTAGTATTGCATTTTACTCGCCATTTCATGCGCTTTGAGATGCCGCTTAGCCCAATACGCTATCTGAAACAGGTGCGACGTAAATTGAACAAATGTGATAGAATTTCGCTGAATTCTTAAATTAACTATAATATAAAATGATCTAGTCGGGTCACTGATTGCCCTACCCTAGAAGTTTAATAGTGCATTTTACTCGCCATTTCATGCGCTTTGAGATGCCGCTTAGCCAATACGCTATCGGAAATATGAGCGACGTAAATTGAACAAATGTGATAGAATTTCGCTGAATTCTTATATTAACAAAAATATAAAATGATCTAATTGGGTCTCTGTTTGCCTTATCCTAGAAGTTTAGTATTGCATTTACTCGCCATTTCATGCGCTTTGAGATGCCGCTTAGCCCAATACGCTATCTGAAACAGGTGCGACGTAAATTGAACAAATGTGATAGAATTTCGCTGAATTCTTAAATTAACTATAATATAAAATGATCTAATCGGGTCACTGATTGCCCTATCATAGAAGTTTAATAGTGCATTTTACTCGCCATTCCACGCGCTTTAAGATGCCGGCCAGCCCAGTACGCTATCTGGAATAGGAGCTACGTAATTTGAAGAAATGTGGTAGAATTACGCTGAATTCTTATATTAACCCTAATATAAAATGATCTAATCGGGTCTCTGTTTGCCCTACCCTAGAAGTTTAATAGTCCATTTTATTCGCCATTTCGTGCGCTTTGAGATGCCGGTTAGCCCAATACGCTAACTGAAATAGGAGCGACGTAAATAGAACAAATGTGATAGGATTTCCCTGAAATCTTATATTAAACAAAATATAAAATGATCTAATCGGGTCTCTGATCGCCCTACCATAGAAGTCTTATAGTGCATTTCACTCGCCATTTCATGCGCTTTGCGATGCCGCTTAGCCCAATACGCTATCTGAAATAGGAGCGACCTAAATTGAACGAATGTGATAGAATTTTGCTGAATTCTTAAATTAACCATAATATAAAATGATCTAATCGGGTCTCTGTTTGCCCTACCCTAGAAGTTTAATAGTGCATTTTAGTCGCCATTTCATGCGCTTTGAGATCCGGCTTAGCCCAATACGCTATCTGACATAGGAGCGACGTAAATTGAACAAATGTGATAGAATTACGTTGAATTCTTATATTAACAGTAATATAAAATGATCTAATCGGGTCTCTGTTTGCCTTATCCTAGAAGTTTAATAGCGCATTTTACTCGTCATTTCATGCGCTTTGAGATGCCGCTTAGCCGAATACGCTATCTGGAATAGGAGCGATGTAAATTGAACAAATGTGATACTATTTCCCTGAAATCTTATATTAAACAAAATATAAAATGATCTAATCGGGTCTCTGATTGCCCTATCATAGAAGTTTAACAGTGCATTTTACTCGTCATTTCATGCGCTTTGAGATGCCGCTTAGCCGAATACGCTATCTGGAATAGGAGCGACGTAAATTGAACAAATGTGATACTATTTCCCTGAAATCTTATATTAAACAAAATATAAAATGATCTAATCGGGTCTCTGATTGCCCTATCATAGAAGTTTAGTAGTGCATTTTACTCACCATTCCACGCGCTTTAAGTTGCCGCCTAGCCCAGTACGCTATCTGAAATAGGAGCGACCTAAATTGAACGAATGTGATAGAATTTTGCTGAATTCTTAATTAACCATAATATAAAATGATCTAATCGGGTCTCTGTTTGCCCTACCCTAGAAGTTTAATAGTGCATTTTAGTCGCCATTTCATGCGCTTTGAGATCCGGCTTAGCCCAATACGCTATCTGAAATAGGAGCGACGTAAATTGAACAAATGTGATAGAATTACGCTGAATTCTTATATTAACAGTAATATAAAATGATCTAATCGGGTCTCTGTTTGCCTTATCCTAGAAGTTTAATAGCGCATTTTACTCGCCATTTCATGCGCTTTGAGATGCCGCTTAGCCCAATACGCTATCTGGAATGGGAGCGACGTAAATTGAACAAATGTGATAGAATTTTCGTGAATCCTTATATTAACATTAATGTAAAATGATCCAATCGGGTCTCTGTTCGCCCTACCATAGAAGTCTAATAGTGCATTTCACTCGCCATTTCATGCGCCTTGAGATGCCGCTTAGCCCAATACGCTATCTGAAATAGGAGCGACGTAAGTTGAACAAATGTGATAGAATTACGCTGAGTTCTTTTATTAACCATAATGTAAAATGATCTAATCGGGTCTCTGTTTGCCCTACCCTAGGAGTTTAATAGCGCATTTTACTCGCCATTTCATGCGCTTTGAGATGCCGCTTAGCACAATACGCTATCTGAAATATGAGCGACACGAATTGAACAAATGTGATAGAATTTCCCTGAATTCTTATATTAACCTTAATGTAAAATGATCTAATCGGGTCTCTGTTCGCCCTACCCTAGAAGTTTAATAGTGCATTTCACTCGTCATTTCATGCGCTTTCAGTTGCCGCTTAGCCCAATACGCTATCTGAAATAGGAGCGACGTAAATTGAACAAATGTGATAGAATTTCCCTGAAATCTTATATTAAACAAAATATAAAATGATCTAATCGCGTCTCTGATTGCCCTATCATACAAGTTTAATAGTGCATTTTACTCGCCATTCCACGCGCTTTAAGATGCCGGCCAGCCCAGTACGCTATCTGAAATAGGAGCGACGTAATTTGAAGAAATGTGATAGAATTACGCTGAATTCTTATATTAACCGTAACATAAAATGATCTAATCGGGTCTCCGTTTGCCCTACCCTAGAAGTTTACTAGTCCATTTTATTCGCCATTTCATGCGCTTTCAGTTGCCGCTTAGCCCAATACGCTATCTGAAATAGGAGCGACGTAAATTGAACAAATGTGATAGAATTTCCCTGAAATCTTATATTAAACAAAATATAAAATGATCTAATCGCGTCTCTGATTGCCCTATCATACAAGTTTAATAGTGCATTTTACTCGCCATTCCACGCGCTTTAAGATGCCGCCTAGCCCAGTACGCTATCTGAAATAGGAGCGACGTAACTTGAACAAATGTGATATAATTACGCTGCATTCTTATATTAACCGTAATATAAAATGATCTAACCGGGTATCTGTTTGCCCTACCCTAGGAGTTTAATAGTGCATTTTACTCGCCATTTCATGCCCTTTGAGATGCCGCTTAGCTCAATACGCTATCTGAAATAGGAGCGACGAAAGTTGAACAAATGTGATAGAATTTCGCTGAATTATTTTATTAACCAGAATGTAAAATGATCTAATCTGGTCTCTGTTCGCCCTACCATAGAAGTCTTATAGTGCATTTCACTCGCCATTTCATGCGCTTTGAGATGCCGCTTAGCCCAATACGCTATCTGAAATAGGAGCGACCTAATTGAACGAATGTGATAGAATTTCGCTCAATTCTTAAATTAACCATAATATAAAATGATCTAATCGGGTCACTGATTGCCCTACCCTAGAAGTTTAATAGTGCATTTTACTTGCCATTTCATGCGCTTTGAGATGCCGCTTAGCCCAATACGCTATCTGGAATGGGAGCGACGTAAATTGAACAAATGTGATAGAATTTTCGTGAATCCTTATATTAACATTAATGTAAAATGATCCAATCGGGTCTCTGTTCGCCCTACCATAGAAGTCTAATAGTGCATTTCACTTGCCATTTCATGCGCCATGAGATGCCGCTTAGCTCAATACGCTATCTGAAATAGGAGCGACGAAAGTTGAACAAATGTGATAGAATTTCGCTGAATTATTTTATTAACCAGAATGTAAAATGATCTAATCTGGTCTCTGTTCGCCCTACCCTAGGAGTTTAATAGCGCATTTTACTCGCCATTTCATGCGCTTTGAGATGCCGCTTAGCACAATACGCTATCTGAAATATGAGCGACCTATATTGAACGAATGTGATAGAATGTCGCTCAATTCTTAAATTAACCATAATATAAAATGATCTAATCGGGTCTCTGTTCGCCCTACCCTAGAAGTTTAATAGTTCATTTTACTCGTCATTTCATGCGCTTTGAGATGCCGCTTAGCCGAATACGCTATCTGGAATAGGAGCGACGTAAATTGAACAAATGTGATACTATTTCCCTGAAATCTTATATTAAACAAAATATAAAATGATCTAATCGGGTCTCTGATTGCCCTATCATAGATGTTTAGTAGTGCATTTTACTCGCCATTCCACGCGCTTTAAGTTGCCGCCTAGCCCAGTACGCTATCTGAAATAGGAGCGACCTAAATTGAACGAATGTGATAGAATTTTGCTGAATTCTTAAATTAACCATAATATAAAATGATCTAATCGGGTCACTGATTGCCCTACCCTAGAAGTTTAATAGTGCATTTTACTTGCCATTTCATGCGCTTTGAGATGCCGCTTAGCCCAATACGCTATCTGAAATATGAGCGACGTAAATTGAACAAATGTGATAGAATTTCGCTGTATTCTTATATTAACCATAATATAAAATGATCTAATCGGGTATCTGTTTGCCTTATCCTAGAAGTTTAATAGTGCATTATACTCGCCATTTCATGCGCTTCGAGATGCCGCTTAACCCAACACGCTATCTGCAATAGGAGCGACGTAAATTGAACAAACGTGATAGAATTTTGCTGAATTCTTAAATTAACCAAAATATAAAATAATCTAATCGGGTCTCTGATTGCCCTATCATAGAAGTTTAATTGTGCATTTTACTCGCCATTTCACGCGCTCTAAGATGCCGCCTAGCCCAGTACGCTATCTGAAATAGGAGCGACGTAATTTGAAGAAATGTGATAGAATTTCCGTGAATTCTTATATAAACCTTAATGTAAAATGATCCAATCGGGTCTCTGTTCGCCCTACCATAGAAGTCCAATAGTGCATTTCACTCGCCATTTCATGCGCTGTGAGGTGCCGCTTAGCCCAATACGCTATCTGAAATAGGAGAAACGTAAGTTGAACAAATGTGATAGAATTTCGCTGCATTCTTTCATTAACATTAATGTAAAATGATCTAATCGAGTCTCTGTTTGCCCTACCATAGAATTTTAATAGTGCATTCTACTCGCCATTCCACCCGCTTTAAGATGCCGCCTAGCCCAGTACGCTATCTGAAATAGGAGCGACGTAAATTGAACAAATGTGATAGAATTTTGCTGAAATCTTGTATTAAACAAAATATAAAATGATCTAATCGGGTCTGTGAATGCCCTATCATAGAAGCTTAATAGTGCATTTTACTCGGCATTCCACGCGGATTAAGATGCCGGCCAGCCCAGTACGCTATCTGAAATAGGAGCGACGTAATTTGAAGAAATGTGATAGAATTACGCTGAATTCTTATATTAACCGTAATATAAAATGAACTAATCGGGTCTCCGTTTGCCTTATCCTAGAAGTTTAATAGCGCATTTTACGCATCATTTCATGCGCTTTGAGAGGCATCTTAGCCCAATACGCTATCTGAAATAGGAGCGACGTAAATTGAACAAATGTGATAGAATTTCCGTGAATTCTTATATAAACCTTAATGTAAAATGATCCAATCGGGTCTCTGTTCGCCCTACCATAGAAGTCTAATAGTGCATTTCACTCGCCATTTCATGCGCTTTGAGGTGCCGCTTAGCCCAATACGCTATCTGAAATAGGAGCGACGTAAGTTGAACAAATGTGATAGAATTTCCCTGAAATCTTATATTAAACAAAATATAAAATGATCTAATCGGGTCTGTGAATGCCCTTTCATAGAAGCTTAATAGTGCATTTTACTCGCCATTCCACGCGGATTAATATGCCGGCCAGCCCAGTACGCTATCTGAAATAGGAGCGACGTAATTTGAAGAAATGTGATAGAATTACGCTGAATTCTTATATTAACCGTAATATAAAATGAACTAATCGGGTCTCCGTTTGCCTTATTCTAGAAGTTTAATAGCGCATTTTACGCGCCATTTCATGCGCTTTGAGGTGCCGCTTAACCCAATACGCTATCTGCAATAGGAGCGACGTAAATTGAACAAATGTGATAGAATATCGCTGAATTCTTATATTAACAAAAATATAAAATGATCTAATTGGGTCTCTGTTTGCCTTATCCTAGAAGTTTAGTATTGCATTTTACTCGCCATTTCATGCGCTTTGAGATGCCGCTTAGCCCAATACGCTATCTGAAACAGGTGCGACGTAAATTGAACAAATGTGATAGAATTTCGCTGAATTCTTAAATTAACTATAATATAAAATGATCTAGTCGGGTCACTGATTGCCCTACCCTAGAAGTTTAATAGTGCATTTTACTCGCCATTTCATGCGCTTTGAGATGCCGCTTAGCCCAATACGCTATCGGAAATATGAGCGACGTAAATTGAACAAATGTGATAGAATTTCGCTGAATTCTTATATTAACAAAAATATAAAATGATCTAATTGGGTCTCTGTTTGCCTTATCCTAGAAGTTTAGTATTGCATTTTACTCGCCATTTCATGCGCTTTGAGATGCCGCTTAGCCCAATACGCTATCTGAAACAGGTGCGACGTAAATTGAACAAATGTGATAGAATTTCGCTGAATTCTTAAATTAACTATAATATAAAATGATCTAATCGGGTCACTGATTGCCCTATCATAGAAGTTTAATAGTGCATTTTACTCGCCATTCCACGCGCTTTAAGATGCCGGCCAGCCCAGTACGCTATCTGGAATAGGAGCTACGTAATTTGAAGAAATGTGGTAGAATTACGCTGAATTCTTATATTAACCCTAATATAAAATGATCTAATCGGGTCTCTGTTTGCCCTACCCTAGAAGTTTAATAGTCCATTTTATTCGCCATTTCGTGCGCTTTGAGATGCCGGTTAGCCCAATACGCTAACTGAAATAGGAGCGACGTAAATAGAACAAATGTGATAGGATTTCCCTGAAATCTTATATTAAACAAAATATAAAATGATCTAATCGGGTCTCTGATCGCCCTACCATAGAAGTCTTATAGTGCATTTCACTCGCCATTTCATGCGCTTTGCGATGCCGCTTAGCCCAATACGCTATCTGAAATAGGAGCGACCTAAATTGAACGAATGTGATAGAATTTTGCTGAATTCTTAAATTAACCATAATACAAAATGATCTAATCGGGTCTCTGTTTGCCCTACCCTAGAAGTTTAATAGTGCATTTTAGTCGCCATTTCATGCGCCTTGAGATGCCGCTTAGCCCAATACGCTATCTGAAATAGGAGCGACGTAAGTTGAACAAATGTGATAGAATTACGCTGAGTTCTTTTATTAACCATAATGTAAAATGATCTAATCGGGTCTCTGTTTGCCCTACCCTAGGAGTTTAATAGCGCATTTTACTCGCCATTTCATGCGCTTTGAGATGCCGCTTAGCACAATACGCTATCTGAAATATGAGCGACACGAATTGAACAAATGTGATAGAATTTCCCTGAATTCTTATATTAACCTTAATGTAAAATGATCTAATCGGGTCTCTGTTCGCCCTACCCTAGAAGTTTAATAGTGCATTTCACTCGTCATTTCATGCGCTTTCAGTTGCCGCTTAGCCCAATACGCTATCTGAAATAGGAGCGACGTAAATTGAACAAATGTGATAGAATTTCCCTGAAATCTTATATTAAACAAAATATAAAATGATCTAATCGCGTCTCTGATTGCCCTATCATACAAGTTTAATAGTGCATTTTACTCGCCATTCCACGCGCTTTAAGATGCCGGCCAGCCCAGTACGCTATCTGAAATAGGAGCGACGTAATTTGAAGAAATGTGATAGAATTACGCTGAATTCTTATATTAACCGTAACATAAAATGATCTAATCGGGTCTCCGTTTGCCCTACCCTAGAAGTTTACTAGTCCATTTTATTCGCCATTTCATGCGCTTTCAGTTGCCGCTTAGCCCAATACGCTATCTGAAATAGGAGCGACGTAAATTGAACAAATGTGATAGAATTTCCCTGAAATCTTATATTAAACAAAATATAAAATGATCTAATCGCGTCTCTGATTGCCCTATCATACAAGTTTAATAGTGCATTTTACTCGCCATTCCACGCGCTTTAAGATGCCGCCTAGCCCAGTACGCTATCTGAAATAGGAGCGACGTAACTTGAACAAATGTGATATAATTACGCTGCATTCTTATATTAACCGTAATATAAAATGATCTAACCGGGTATCTGTTTGCCCTACCCTAGGAGTTTAATAGTGCATTTTACTCGCCATTTCATGCCCTTTGAGATGCCGCTTAGCTCAATACGCTATCTGAAATAGGAGCGACGAAAGTTGAACAAATGTGATAGAATTTCGCTGAATTATTTTATTAACCAGAATGTAAAATGATCTAATCTGGTCTCTGTTCGCCCTACCATAGAAGTCTTATAGTGCATTTCACTCGCCATTTCATGCGCTTTGAGATGCCGCTTAGCCCAATACGCTATCTGAAATAGGAGCGACCTAAATTGAACGAATGTGATAGAATTTCGCTCAATTCTTAAATTAACCATAATATAAAATGATCTAATCGGGTCTCTGTTCGCCCTACCCTAGAAGTTTAATAGTGCATTTTACTCGTCATTTCATGCGCTTTGAGATGCCGCTTAGCCGAATACGCTATCTGGAATAGGAGCGACGTAAATTGAACAAATGTGATACTATTTCCCTGAAATCTTATATTAAACAAAATATAAAATGATCTAATCGGGTCTCTGATTGCCCTATCATAGATGTTTAGTAGTGCATTTTACTCGCCATTCCACGCGCTTTAAGTTGCCGCCTAGCCCAGTACGCTATCTGAAATAGGAGCGACCTAAATTGAACGAGTGTGATAGAATTTTGCTGAATTCTTAAATTAACCATAATATAAAATGATCTAATCGGGTCACTGATTGCCCTACCCTAGAAGTTTAATAGTGCATTTTACTTGCCATTTCATGCGCTTTGAGATGCCGCTTAGCCCAATACGCTATCTGAAATATGAGCGACGTAAATTGAACAAATGTGATAGAATTTCGCTGAATTCTTATATTAACCATAATATAAAATGATCTAATCGGGTATCTGTTTGCCTTATCCTAGAAGTTTAATAGTGCATTATACTCGCCATTTCATGCGCTTCGAGATGCCGCTTAACCCAACACGCTATCTGCAATAGGAGCGACGTAAATTGAACAAACGTGATAGAATTTTGCTGAATTCTTAAATTAACCAAAATATAAAATAATCTAATCGGGTCTCTGATTGCCCTATCATAGAAGTTTAATAGTGCATTTTACTCGCCATTTCACGCGCTCTAAGATGCCGCCTAGCCCAGTACGCTATCTGAAATAGGAGCGACGTAAATTGAACAAATGTGATAGAATTTTGCTGAATTCTTAAATTAACCATAATATAAAATGATCTAATCGGGTCTCTGTTTGCTCTACCCTAGAAGTTTAATAGTGTATTTTACTCGCAATTTCATGCGCTTTGAGGTGCCGCTTAACCCAATACGCTATCTGCAATAGGAGCGACGGAAATTGAACAAATGTGATAGAATATCGCTGAATTCTTAAATTAACTATAATATAAAATGATCTAATCGGGTCACTGATTGCCCTACCCTAGAAGTTTAATAGTGCATTTTACGCGCCATTTCATGCGCTTTGAGGTGCCGCTTAGCCCAATACGCTATCGGAAATATGAGCGACGTAAATTGAACAAATGTGATAGAATTTCGCTGAATTCTTATATTAACAAAAATATAAAATGATCTAATCGGGTCTCTGTTTGCCTTATCCTAGAAGTTTAGTATTGCATTTTACTCGCCATTCCACGCGCTTTAAGATGCCGGCCAGCCCAGTACGCTATCTGAAATAGGAGCGACGTAATTTGAAGAAATGTGATAGAATTTCCGTGAATTCTTATATAAACCTTAATGTAAAATGATCCAATCGGGTCTCTGTTCGCCCTACCATAGAAGTCTAATAGTGCATTTCACTCGCCATTTCATGCGCTTTGAGGTGCCGCTTAGCCCAATACGCTATCTGAAATAGGAGAAACGTAAGTTGAACAAATGTGATAGAATTTCGCTGCATTCTTTCATTAACATTAATGTAAAATGATCTAATCGAGTCTCTGTTTGCCCTACCATAGAATTTTAATAGTGCATTCTACTCGCCATTCCACCCGCTTTAAGATGCCGCCTAGCCCAGTACGCTATCTGAAATAGGAGCGACGTAAATTGAACAAATGTGATAGAATTTTGCTGAAATCTTGTATTAAACAAAATATAAAATGATCTAATCGGGTCTGTGAATGCCCTATCATAGAAGCTTAATAGTGCATTTTACTCGGCATTCCACGCGGATTAAGATGCCGGCCAGCCCAGTACGCTATCTGAAATAGGAGCGACGTAATTTGAAGAAATGTGATAGAATTACGCTGAATTCTTATATTAACCGTAATATAAAATGAACTAATCGGGTCTCCGTTTGCCTTATCCTAGAAGTTTAATAGCGCATTTTACGCATCATTTCATGCGCTTTGAGAGGCATCTTAGCCCAATACGCTATCTGAAATAGGAGCGACGTAAATTGAACAAATGTGATAGAATTTCCGTGAATTCTTATATAAACCTTAATGTAAAATGATCCAATCGGGTCTCTGTTCGCCCTACCATAGAAGTCTAATAGTGCATTTCACTCGCCATTTCATGCGCTTTGAGGTGCCGCTTAGCCCAATACGCTATCTGAAATAGGAGCGACGTAAATTGAACAAATGTGATAGAATTTCCCTGAAATCTTATATTAAACAAAATATAAAATGATCTAATCGGGTCTGTGAATGCCCTTTCATAGAAGCTTAATAGTGCATTTTACTCGCCATTCCACGCGGATTAATATGCCGGCCAGCCCAGTACGCTATCTGAAATAGGAGCGACGTAATTTGAAGAAATGTGATAGAATTACGCTGAATTCTTATATTAACCGTAATATAAAATGAACTAATCGGGTCTCCGTTTGCCTTATCCTAGAAGTTTAATAGCGCATTTTACGCGCCATTTCATGCGCTTTGAGGTGCCGCTTAACCCAATACGCTATCTGCAATAGGAGCGACGTAAATTGAACAAATGTGATAGAATATCGCTGAATTCTTATATTAACAAAAATATAAAATGATCTAATCGGGTCTCTGTTTGCCTTATCCTAGAAGTTTAGTATTGCATTTTACTCGCCATTTCATGCGCTTTGAGATGCCGCTTAGCCCAATACGCTATCTGAAACAGGTGCGACGTAAATTGAACAAATGTGATAGAATTTCGCTGAATTCTTAAATTAACTATAATATAAAATGATCTAATCGGGTCACTGATTGCCCTACCCTAGAAGTTTAATAGTGCATTTTACTCGCCATTTCATGCGCTTTGAGATGCCGCTTAGCCCAATACGCTATCGGAAATATGAGCGACGTAAATTGAACAAATGTGATAGAATTTCGCTGAATTCTTATATTAACAAAAATATAAAATGATCTAATTGGGTCTCTGTTTGCCTTATCCTAGAAGTTTAGTATTGCATTTTACTCGCCATTTCATGCGCTTTGAGATGCCGCTTAGCCCAATACGCTATCTGAAACAGGTGCGACGTAAATTGAACAAATGTGATAGAATTTCGCTGAATTCTTAAATTAACTATAATATAAAATGATCTAATCGGGTCACTGATTGCCCTATCATAGAAGTTTAATAGTGCATTTTACTCGCCATTCCACGCGCTTTAAGATGCCGGCCAGCCCAGTACGCTATCTGGAATAGGAGCTACGTAATTTGAAGAAATGTGGTAGAATTACGCTGAATTCTTATATTAACCCTAATATAAAATGATCTAATCGGGTCTCTGTTTGCCCTACCCTAGAAGTTTAATAGTCCATTTTATTCGCCATTTCGTGCGCTTTGAGATGCCGGTTAGCCCAATACGCTAACTGAAATAGGAGCGACGTAAATAGAACAAATGTGATAGGATTTCCCTGAAATCTTATATTAAACAAAATATAAAATGATCTAATCGGGTCTCTGATCGCCCTACCATAGAAGTCTTATAGTGCATTTCACTCGCCATTTCATGCGCTTTGCGATGCCGCTTAGCCCAATACGCTATCTGAAATAGGAGCGACCTAAATTGAACGAATGTGATAGAATTTAGCTGAATTCTTAAATTAACCATAATATAAAATGATCTAATCGGGTCTCTGTTTGCCCTACCCTAGAAGTTTAATAGTGCATTTTAGTCGCCATTTCATGCGCTTTGAGATCCGGCTTAGCCCAATACGCTATCTGAAATAGGAGCGACGTAAATTGAACAAATGTGATAGAATTACGCTGAATTCTTATATTAACAGTAATATAAAATGATCTAATCGGGTCTCTGTTTGCCTTATCCTAGAAGTTTAATAGCGCATTTTACTCGTCATTTCATGCGCTTTGAGATGCCGCTTAGCCGAATACGCTATCTGGAATAGGAGCGATGTAAATTGAACAAATGTGATACTATTTCCCTGAAATCTTATATTAAACAAAATATAAAATGATCTAATCGGGTCTCTGATTGCCCTATCATAGAAGTTTAACAGTGCATTTTACTCGTCATTTCATGCGCTTTGAGATGCCGCTTAGCCGAATACGCTATCTGGAATAGGAGCGACGTAAATTGAACAAATGTGATACTATTTCCCTGAAATCTTATATTAAACAAAATATAAAATGATCTAATCGGGTCTCTGATTGCCCTATCATAGAAGTTTAGTAGTGCATTTTACTCACCATTCCACGCGCTTTAAGTTGCCGCCTAGCCCAGTACGCTATCTGAAATAGGAGCGACCTAAATTGAACGAATGTGATAGAATTTTGCTGAATTCTTAAATTAACTATAATATAAAATGATCTAATCGGGTCTCTGTTTGCCCTACCCTAGAAGTTTAATAGTGCATTTTAGTCGCCATTTCATGCGCTTTGAGATCCGGCTTAGCCCAATACGCTATCTGAAATAGGAGCGACGTAAATTGAACAAATGTGATAGAATTACGCTGAATTCTTATATTAACAGTAATATAAAATGATCTAATCGGGTCTCTGTTTGCCTTATCCTAGAAGTTTAATAGCGCATTTTACTCGCCATTTCATGCGCTTTGAGATGCCGCTTAGCCCAATACGCTATCTGGAATGGGAGCGACGTAAATTGAACAAATGTGATAGAATTTTCGTGAATCCTTATATTAATATTAATGTAAAATGATCCAATCGGGTCTCTGTTCGCCCTACCATAGAAGTCTAATAGTGCATTTCACTCGCCATTTCATGCGCCTTGAGATGCCGCTTAGCCCAATACGCTATCTGAAATAGGAGCGACGTAAGTTGAACAAATGTGATAGAATTACGCTGAGTTCTTTTATTAACCATAATGTAAAATGATCTAATCGGGTCTCTGTTTGCCCTACCCTAGGAGTTTAATAGCGCATTTTACTCGCCATTTCATGCGCTTTGAGATGCCGCTTAGCACAATACGCTATCTGAAATATGAGCGACACGAATTGAACAAATGTGATAGAATTTCCCTGAATTCTTATATTAACCTTAATGTAAAATGATCTAATCGGGTCTCTGTTCGCCCTACCCTAGAAGTTTAATAGTGCATTTCACTCGTCATTTCATGCGCTTTCAGTTGCCGCTTAGCCCAATACGCTATCTGAAATAGGAGCGACGTAAATTGAACAAATGTGATAGAATTTCCCTGAAATCTTATATTAAACAAAATATAAAATGATCTAATCGCGTCTCTGATTGCCCTATCATACAAAGTTAATAGTGCATTTTACTCGCCATTCCACGCGCTTTAAGATGCCGGCCAGCCCAGTACGCTATCTGAAATAGGAGCGACGTAATTTGAAGAAATGTGATAGAATTACGCTGAATTCTTATATTAACCGTAATATAAAATGATCTAATCGGGTCTCCGTTTGCCCTACCCTAGGAGTTTAATAGTGCATTTTACTCGCCATTTCATGCGCTTTGAGATGCCGCTTAGCTCAATACGCTATCTGAAATAGGAGCGACGAAAGTTGAACAAATGTGATAGAATTTCGCTGAATTATTTTATTAACCAGAATGTAAAATGATCTAATCTGGTCTCTGTTCGCCCTACCATAGAAGTCTTATAGTGCATTTCACTCGCCATTTCATGCGCTTTGAGATGCCGCTTAGCCCAATACGGTATCTGAAATAGGAGCGACCTAAATTGAACGAATGTGATAGAATTTCGCTCAATTCTTAAATTAACCATAATATAAAATGATCTAATCGGGTCTCTGTTCGCCCTACCCTAGAAGTTTAATAGTGCATTTTACTCGTCATTTCATGCGCTTTGAGATGCCGCTTAGCCGAATACGCTATCTGGAATAGGAGCGACGTAAATTGAACAAATGTGATACTATTTCCCTGAAATCTTATATTAAACAAAATATAAAATGATCTAATCGGGTCTCTGATTGCCCTATCATAGATGTTTAGTAGTGCATTTTACTCGCCATTCCACGCGCTTTAAGTTGCCGCCTAGCCCAGTACGCTATCTGAAATAGGAGCGACGTAAGTTGAACAAATGTGATAGAATTTTGCTGAATTCTTAAATTAACCATAATATAAAATGATCTAATCGGGTCTCTGTTTGCCCTACCCTAGAAGTTTAATAGTGCATTTCACTCGCCATTTCATGCGATTAGTGATGCCTCGTAGCCCAGTACGCTATCTGAAATAGGAGCGACGTAAATTGAACAAATGTGATAGAATTTCCCTGAATTCTTATATTCACCTTAATGTAAAATGATATAATCGGGTCTCTGTTCGCCCTACCCTAGAAGTTTAATAGTGCATTTCACTCGTCATTTCATGCGCTTTCAGTTGCCGCTTAGCCCAATACGCTATCTGAAATAGGAGCGACGTAATTTGAAGAAATGTGATAGAATTACGCTGAATTCTTATATTAACCGTAATATAAAATGAACTAATCGGGTCTCCGTTTGCCTTATCCTAGAAGTTTAATAGCGCATTTTACGCATCATTTCATGCGCTTTGAGAGGCATCTTAGCCCAATACGCTATCTGAAATAGGAGCGACGTAAATTGAACAAATGTGATAGAATTTCCGTGAATTCTTATATAAACCTTAATGTAAAATGATCCAATCGGGTCTCTGTTCGCCCTACCATAGAAGTCTAATAGTGCATTTCACTCGCCATTTCATGCGCTTTGAGGTGCCGCTTAGCCCAATACGCTATCTGAAATAGGAGCGACGTAAGTTGAACAAATGTGATAGAATTTCCCTGAAATCTTATATTAAACAAAATATAAAATGATCTAATCGGGTCTGTGAATGCCCTTTCATAGAAGCTTAATAGTGCATTTTACTCGCCATTCCACGCGGATTAATATGCCGGCCAGCCCAGTACGCTATCTGAAATAGGAGCGACGTAATTTGAAGAAATGTGATAGAATTACGCTGAATTCTTATATTAACCGTAATATAAAATGAACTAATCGGGTCTCCGTTTGCCTTATCCTAGAAGTTTAATAGCGCATTTTACGCGCCATTTCATGCGCTTTGAGGTGCCGCTTAACCCAATACGCTATCTGCAATAGGAGCGACGTAAATTGAACAAATGTGATAGAATATCGCTGAATTCTTATATTAACAAAAATATAAAATGATCTAATCGGGTGTCTGTTTGCCTTATCCTAGAAGTTTAGTATTGCATTTTACTCGCCATTTCATGCGCTTTGAGATGCCGCTTAGCCCAATACGCTATCTGAAACAGGTGCGACGTAAATTGAACAAATGTGATAGAATTTCGCTGAATTCTTAAATTAACTATAATATAAAATGATCTAATCGGGTCACTGATTGCCCTACCCTAGAAGTTTAATAGTGCATTTTACTCGCCATTTCATGCGCTTTGAGATGCCGCTTAGCCCAATACGCTATCGGAAATATGAGCGACGTAAATTGAACAAATGTGATAGAATTTCGCTGAATTCTTATATTAACAAAAATATAAAATGATCTAATTGGGTCTCTGTTTGCCTTATCCTAGAAGTTTAGTATTGCATTTTACTCGCCATTTCATGCGCTTTGAGATGCCGCTTAGCCCAATACGCTATCTGAAACAGGTGCGACGTAAATTGAACAAATGTGATAGAATTTCGCTGAATTCTTAAATTAACTATAATATAAAATGATCTAATCGGGTCACTGATTGCCCTATCATAGAAGTTTAATAGTGCATTTTACTCGCCATTCCACGCGCTTTAAGATGCCGGCCAGCCCAGTACGCTATCTGGAATAGGAGCTACGTAATTTGAAGAAATGTGGTAGAATTACGCTGAATTCTTATATTAACCCTAATATAAAATGATCTAATCGGGTCTCTGTTTGCCCTACCCTAGAAGTTTAATAGTCCATTTTATTCGCCATTTCGTGCGCTTTGAGATGCCGGTTAGCCCAATACGCTAACTGAAATAGGAGCGACGTAAATACAACAAATGTGATAGGATTTCCCTGAAATCTTATATTAAACAAAATATAAAATGATCTAATCGGGTCTCTGATCGCCCTACCATAGAAGTCTTATAGTGCATTTCACTCGCCATTTCATGCGCTTTGCGATGCCGCTTAGCCCAATACGCTATCTGAAATAGGAGCGACCTAAATTGAACGAATGTGATAGAATTTTGCTGAATTCTTAAATTAACCATAATATAAAATGATCTAATCGGGTCTCTGTTTGCCCTACCCTAGAAGTTTAATAGTGCATTTTAGTCGCCATTTCATGCGCTTTGAGATCCGGCTTAGCCCAATACGCTATCTGAAATAGGAGCGACGTAAATTGAACAAATGTGATAGAATTACGCTGAATTCTTATATTAACCGTAATATAAAATGATCTAATCGGGTCTCTGTTTGCCCTACCCTAGAAGTTTAATAGTCCATTTTATTCGCCATTCCATGCGCTTTGAGATGCCGGTTAGCCCAATACGCTAACTGAAATAGGAGCGACGTAAATAGAACAAATGTGATAGGATTTCCCTGAAATCTTATATTAAACAAAATATAAAATGATCTAATCGGGTCTCTGACTGCCCTATCATTGAAGTTTAACAGTGCATTTTACTCGCCATTCCACGCGCTTTAAGATGCCGCCTAGCCCAGTACGCTATCTGAAATAGGAGCGACGTAAATTCAACAAATGTGATGGAATCTTGCTGAATTCTTAAATTAAACAAAATATGAAATGATCTAATCGGGTTTCTGATTGCCATATCACAGAAGTTTAATAGTGCATTTTACTCGCCAATCCACGCGCTTTAAGATTCCGCCTAGCCCAGTACGCTATCTGAAATAGGAGCGACGTAAATTGAACAAATGTGATAGAATTTGGCTGAATTCTTAAATTAACCATAATGTAAAATGATCTGATCGGGTCTCTGTTCGCCCTAGCCTAGAAGTTCAGCAGTGCATTTTACTCGCCATTCCACGCGCTTTAAGATGGCGCCTAGCCCAGTACGCTATCTGAAATAGGAGCGACGTAAGTTGAACAAATGTGATAGAATTTTGCTGAATTCTTAAATTAACCATAATATAAAATGATCTAATCGGGTCTCTGTTTGCCCTACCCTAGAAGTTTAATAGTGCATTTCACTCGTCACTTCATGCGCTTTGAGATGCCGCTAAGCCCAATAAGCTATCTGCAATAGGAGCGACGTAAATTGAACAAATGTGATAGAATTTCGCTGAATTCTTACATTAACCATAATGTAAAATGATATAATCGGGTCTCTGTTTGCCCTACCCTAGAAGTTTAATAGTGCATTTCACTCGTCACTTCATGCGCTTTGAGATGCCGCTAAGCACAAGAAGCTATCTGTAACAGGAGCGACGTAAATTGAACAAATGTGATAGAATTTCGCTGAATTCTTATATTAACCAAAATATAAAATGATCTAATCGGGTCTCTGATTGCCCTATCATAGAAGTTTAGTAGTGCGTTTTACTCGCCATTCCACGCGCTTTAAGATGCCGCCTAGCCCAGTACGCTATCTGAAATAGGAGCGACGTAAGTTGAACAAATGTGATAGAATTTTGCTGAATTCTTAAATTAACCATAATATAAAATGATCTAATCGGGTCTCTGTTTAGCCTACCCTAGAAGTTTAATAGGGCATTTCACTCGACACTTCATGCGCTTTGAGATGCCGCTAAGCCCAATAAGCTATCTGAAATAGGAGCAACGTAAATTGAATAAATGTGATAGAATTTCGCTGAATTCTTACATTAACCATAATGTAAAATGATATAATCGGGTCTCTGTTTGCCCTACCCTAGAAGTTTAATAGTGCATTTCACTCGTCACTTCATGCGCTTTGAGATGCCGCTAAGCACAATAAGCTATCTGTAATAGGAGCGACGTAAATTGAACAAATGTGATAGAATTTCGCTGAATTCTTATATTAACCAAAATATAAAATGATCTAATCGGGTCTCTGATTGCCCTATCATAGAAGTTTAGTAGTGCGTTTTACTCGCCATTCCACGCGCTTTAAGATGCCGCCTAGCCCAGTACGCTATCTGAAATAGGAGCGACGTAAGTTGAACAAATGTGATAGAATTTTGCTGAATTTTTAAATTAACCATAATATAAAATGATCTAATCGGGTCTCTGTTTGCCCTACCCTAGAAGTTTAATAGGGCATTTCACTCGACACTTCATGCGCTTTGAGGTGCCGCTAAGCCCAATAAGCTATCTGAAATAGGAGCAACGTAAATTGAACAAATGTGATAGAATTTCGCTGAATTCTTACATTAACCATAATGTAAAATGATATAATCGTGTCTCTGTTTGCCCTACCCTAGAAGTTTAATAGTGCATTTCACTCGTCACTTCATGCGCTTTGAGATACCGCTAAGCACAATAAGCTATCTGTAATAGGAGCGACGTAAATTGAACAAATGTGATAGAATTTCGCTGAATTCTTATATTAACCAAAATATAAAATGATCTAATCGGGTCTCTGATTGCCCTATCATAGAAGTTTAGTAGTGCATTTTACTCGCCATTCCACGCGCTTTAAGATGCCGCCTAGCCCAGTACGCTATCTGAAATAGGAGCGACGTAAGTTGAACAAATGTGATAGAATTTCGTAGAATTCTTATATTAACCAAAATATAAAATGATCTAATCTGGTCTATGTTCGCCCTAGCCTAGAAGTTTAACAGTGCATTTCACTCGTCACTTCATGCGCTTTGAGATGCCGCTAAGCACAATAAGCTATCTGTAATAGGAGCGACGTAAATTGAACAAATGTGATAGAATTTCGCTGAATTCTTATATTAACCAAAATATAAAATGATCTAATCGGGTCTCTGATTGCCCTATCATAAAAGTTGAGCTGTGCATTTTAGTCGCCATTCCACGCGCTTTAAGATGGCGCCTAGCCCAGTACGCTATCTGAAATAGGAGCGACGTAAGTTGAACAAATGTGATAGAATTTCGCTGAATTCTTTTATTAACCGTAATGTAAAATGATCTAATCGTGTCTCTGTTCGCCCTAGCCTAGAAGTTTAATAGTGCATTTTATTCGCCATTTCATGCGCTTTGAGATGCCTCTTAGCCCAATACGCTATCTGAAATAGGAGCGACGTAAATTGAACAAATGTGATAGAATTTCCCTGAAATCTTATATTAAACAAAATATAAAATGATGTAATCGGGTCTCTGATTACTGTATCATAGAAGTTTAGTATTGCATTTTACTCGCCCTTCCACGCGCTTTAAGATGCCGCCTAGCCCAGTACGCTATCTGAAATAGGAGCGACGTAAGATGAACAAATGTGATAGAATTACGCTGAATTCTTATATTAACCGTAATATAAATTGATCTAATCGGGTCTCTGTTTGCCTTATCCTAGAAGTTTAATAGTGCATTTTACTCGCCATTTCATGCACTTTGAAATGCCGCTTAGCCCAATACGCTATCTGAAATAGGAGCGACGTAAATTGAACAAATGTGATAGAATTTCGCTGAATTCTTATATTAACCAAAATATAAAATGATCTAATCGGGTCTCTGATTGCCCTATCATAGAAGTTTAGTAGTGCATTTTACTCGCCATTCCACGCGCTTTTAGATGCCGCCTAGCCCAGTACGCTATCTGAAATAGGAGCGACGTAAGTTGAACAAATGTGATAGAATTTCGTAGAATTCTTATATTAACCAAAATATAAAATGATCTAATCTGGTCTATGTTCGCCCTAGCCTAGAAGTTTAATAGTGCATTTTGTTCGCCATTTCATGCGCTTTGAGATGCCGCTAAGCCCAATAAGCTGTCTGAAATAGGAGCGACGTAAATTCAACAAATGTGATAGAATTTCGCTGAATTCTTAAATTAACCATAATATAAAATGATCTAATCGGGTCCCTGTTTGCCCTACCCTTGAAGTTTAATAGTGCATATCACTCGCCATATCATGCGCTTTGAGATGCCGCTTAGCCAAATACGCTATCTGAAATAGGAGCGACGTAAATTGAACAAATGTGATAGAGTCTCGCTGAATACTTATATTAACCTAAATGTAAAATGATCTAATCGGGTCTCTGTTCGCCCTACCATAGAAGTCTAATAGTGCATTTCACTCGCCATTTCATGCACTTTGAGATGCCGCTTAGCCCAATACGCTATCTGAAATAGGAGCGACGAAATTTGAACAAATGTGATAGAATTTCGCTGAATTCTTTTATTAACCATAATGTAAAATGATCTGATCGGGTCTCTGTTCGCCCTAGCCTAGAAGTTTAGTAGTGCATTTTATTCGCCATTTCATGCGCTTTGAGATGCCGCTTAGCCGAATACGCTATCTGAAATAGGAGCGACGTAAATTGAACAAATGTGATACAATATCCCTGAAATCTTATATTAAACAAAATATAAAATGCTCTAATCGGGACTCTGATTGCCCTATCATAGAAGTTTAGCAGTGCATTTTACTCGCCATTCCACGAGCTTTAAGATGCCGCCTAGCACAGTACGCTATCTGAAATAGGAGCGACGTAAGTTGAACAAATGTGATAGAATTTTGCTGAATTCTTAAATTAACCATAATATAAAATGATCTAATCGGGTCTCTGTTTGCCCTACCCTAGAAGTTTAGTAGGGCATTTCACTCGACACTTCATGCGCTTTGAGATGCCGCTATGCCCAATAAGCTATCTGAAATAGGAGCAACGTAAATTGAACAAATGTGATAGAATTTCGCTGAATTCTTACATTAACCATAATGTAAAATGATATAATCGTGTCTCTGTTTGCCCTACCCTAGAAGTGTAATAGTGCATTTCACTCGTCACTTCATGCGCTTTGAGATGCCGCTAAGCACAATAAGCTATCTGTAATAGGAGCGACGTAAATTGAACAAATGTGATAGAATTTCGCTGAATTCTTATATTAACCAAAATATAAAATGATCTAATCGGGTCTCTGATTGCCCTATCATAGAAGTTTAGTAGTGCATTTTACTCGCCATTCCACGCGCTTTAAGATGCCGCCTAGCCCAGTACGCTATCTGAAATAGGAGCGACGTAAGTTGAACAAATGTGATAGAATTTCGTAGAATTCTTATATTAACCAAAATATAAAATGATCTAATCTGGTCTATGTTCGCCCTAGCCTAGAAGTTTAATAGTGCATTTTGTTCGCCATTTCATGCGCTTTGAGATGCCGCTAAGCCCAATAAGCTGTCTGAAATAGGAGCGACGTAAATTGAACAAATGTGATAGAATTTCGCTGAATTCTTAAATTAACCATAATATAAAATGATCTAATCGGGTCCCTGTTTGCCCTACCCTTGAAGTTTAATAGTGCATATCACTCGTCATATCATGCGTTTTGAGATGCCGCTTAGCCAAATACGCTATCTGAAATAGGAGCGAAGTAAATTGAACAAATGTGATAGAGTCTCGCTGAATACTTATATTAACCTTAATGTAAAATGATCTAATCGGGTCTCTGTTCGCCCTACCATAGAAGTCTAATAGTGCATTTCACTCGCTATTTCATGCACTTTGAGATGCCGCTTAGCCCAATACGCTATCTGAAATAGGAGCGACGTAATTTGAACAAATGTGATAGAATTTCTCTGAATTCTTTTATTAACCATAATGTAAAATGATCTGATCGGGTCTCTGTTCGCCCTAGCCTAGAAGTTGAGCAGTGCATTTTACTCGCCATTCCACGCGCTTTAAGATGGCGCCTAGCCCAGTACGCTATCTGAAATAGGAGCGACGTAAGATGAACAAATGTGATAGAATTTTGCTGAATTCTTAAATTAACCATAATATAAAATGATCTAATCGGGTCTCTGTTCGCCCTACCCTAGAAGTTTAATAGTGCATTTAACTCGTCACTTCATGCGCTTTGAGATGCCGCTAAGCTCAATAAGCTATCTGAAATAGGAGCGACGTAAATTGAACAAATGTGATAGAATTTCGCTGAATTCTTACATGAACCATAATGTAAAATGATATAATCGGGTCTCTGTTTGCCCTACCCTAGAAGTTTAATAGTGCATTTCACTCGTCACTTCATGCGCTTTGAGATGCCGCTAAGCACAATAAGCTATCTGTAATAGGAGCGACGTAAATTGAACAAATGTGATAGAATTTCGCTGAATTCTTATATTAACCAAAATATAAAATGATCTAATCGGGTCTCTGATTGCCCTATCATAGAAGTTTAGTAGTGCATTTTACTCGCCATTCCACGCGCTTTAAGATGCCGCCTAGCCCAGTACGCTATCTGAAATAGGAGCGACGTAAGTTGAACAAATGTGATAGAATTACGCTGAATTCTTACATTAACCATAATGTAAACTGATCTAATCGGGTCTCTGTTTGCACTACCCTAGAAGTTTAATAGTGCATTTCACTCGTAACTTCATGCGCTTTGAGATGCCGCTAAGCACAATAAGTTATCTGTAATAGGAGCGACGTAAATTGCACAAATGTGATAGAATTTCGCTGAATTCTTTTATTAACCATAATGTAAAATGATCTAATCGGGTCTCTGTTCGCCCTAGCCTAGAAGTTTAATAGTGCATTTTATTCGCCATTTCATGCGCTTTGAGATGCCGCTTAGCCCAATACGCTATCTGAAATAGGAGCGACGTAAATTGATCAAATGTGATAGAATTTCCCTGAAATCTTATATTAAACAAAATATAAAATGATCTAATCGGGTCTCTGATTGCCCTATCATAGAAGTTTAGCAGTGCATTTTACTCGCCATTCCACGCGCTTTAAGATGCCGCCTAGCCCAGTACGCTATCTAAATTAGGAGCGACGTAAGTTGAACAAATGTGATAGAATTTCGCTCAATTCTTAAATTAACCATAATATAAAATGATCTAATCTGGTCTCTGTTCGCCCTAGCCTAGAAGTTTAATAGTGCATTCTACTCGCCATTCCACGCGCTTTAAGATGCCGCCTAGCCCAGTACGCTATCTGAAATAGGAGCGACGTAAATTGAACAAATGTGATAAAATTTTGCTGACATCTTAAATTAACCATAATATAAAATGATTTAATCGGGTATCTGTTTGCCCTACCCTAGAAGTTTAATAGTGCATTTTACTCGCCATTTTATGCGCCTTCAGATGCCGCTTAGCCAATACGCTATCTGAAATAGGAGCGACGTAAATTGAACAAATGTGATAGAATTTCCCTGAATTCCTATATTAACCTTAATGTAAAATGTTGTAATCGTGTCTCTGTTCGCCCTATCATAGAAGTCTAATAGTGCATTTCACTCGCCATTTCATGCGCTTTGAGATGCCGCTTAGTACAATACGCTATTTGAAATAGGGGCGACGTAAATTGAACAAATGTGATAGAATTACGCTGAATTCTTATATTAACCGTAATATAAAATGATCTAATCGGGTCTCTGTTTGCCTTATCCTAGAAGTTTAATAGTGCATTTTACTCGCCATTTCATGCGCTTTGAGATGCCGCTAAGCACAATAAGCTATCTGGAATAGCAGCGACGCAAATTGAACAAATGTGATAGAATTACGCCGTATTCTTATATTTACCGTAATATAAAATGATCTAATCGGGCCTCTGTTTGCCGTATCCTAGAAGTTTAATAGGGCATTTTACTCGCCATTTCATGCACTTTGAAATGCCGCTTAGCCCAATACGCTATCTGAAATAGGAGCGACGTAAATTGAACAAATGCGATAGAATTTCCCTGAAATCTTATATTAAACAAAATATAAAATGATCTAATCGGGTCTCTGATTGCCCTATCATAGAAGTTTAATAGTGCATTTTACTCGATATTCCACGCGCTTTATGATGCCGCCTAGCCGAGTACAGTATCTGAAATAGGAGCTACGTAAGTTGAACAAATGTGATAGAATTACGCTGAATTCTTATATTGACCGTAATATAAAATGATGTAATCGGGCCTCTGTTTGCCCTATCATAGAAGTTTGATAGTGCATTTTGCTCGCCATTTCATGTGCTTTAAGCTGCCGCATAGCCCAATACGCTATCTGGAATAGGAGCGACGTAAATTGAACAAATGTGATAGAATTTCCCTGAATTCCTATATTAACCTTAATGTAAAATGTTGTAATCGTGTCTCTGTTCGCCCTACCATAGAAGTCTAATAGTGCATTTCACTCGCCATTTCATGCGCTTTGAGATGCCGCTTAGCACAATACGCTATTTGAAATAGGGGCGACGTAAATTGAACAAATGTGATAGAATTACGCTGAATTCTTATATTAATCGTAATATAAAATGATCTAATCGGGTCTCTGTTTGCCTTATCCTAGAAGTTTAATAGTGCATTTTACTCGCCATTTCATGCGCTTTGAGATGCCGCTTAGCCCAATGCGCTATCTGAAATAGGAGCGACGTAAATTGAACAAATGTGATAGAATTTCGCTGAATTCTTAAATTAACCATAATATAAAATGATCTAATCGGGTCTCTGTTCGCCCTACCATAGAAGTCTAATAGCGCATTTCACTCGCCATTCCACGCGCTTTAAGATGCGGCCGAACCCAGTACGCTATCTGAAATACGAGCGACGTAAATTGAACAAATGTGATAGAATTTTGTGAATTCATACATTAACCATAATATAAAATGATCTAATCGGGTCTCTGTTCGCCCTACCATAGAAGTCTAATAGTGCATTTTACTCGCCATTTCATGCTCTTTGAGATGCCGCCTAGCCCAATACGCTATCTGAAATAGGAGCGACGTAAATTGAACAAATGTGATAGAATTTCACTGAATTCTTATATTAACCAAAATATAAAATGATCTAATCGGGTCTCTGATTGCCCTATCATTGAAGTTTAGTAGTGCATTTGACTCGCCATTCCACGCGCTTTATGTTGCCGCCTAGCCCAGTACGCTATCTAAAATAGGAGCGACGTAAATTGAACAAATGTGATAGAATTTTGCTGAATTCTTAAATTAACCATAATATGAGATGATGTAATAGGGTCTCTGCTTGCCCTACCCTAGAAGTTTAATAGTGCATTTTACTCGCCATTTCATGCGCTTTGAGATGACGCTTAGCCCAATACGCTATCTGAAATAGGAGCGACGTAAATTGAACAAATGTGATAGAATTTTGCTGAATTCTTAAATTAACCATAATATAAAATGATCTAATCGGGTCTCTGTTTGACTTACCCTAGAAGTTTAATAGGGCATTTTGCTCGCCATTTCATGTGCTTTGAGATGCCGCATAGCCCAGTACGCTATCTAAAATAGGAGCGACGTAAATTGAACAAATGTGATAGAATTTTGCTGAATTCTTAAATTAACCATAATATGAGATGATGTAATAGGGTCTCTGCTTGCCCTAGCCTAGAAGTTTAATAGTGCATTTTACTCGCCATTTCATGCGCTTTGAGATGACGCTTAGCCCAATACGCTATCTGAAATAGGAGCGACGTAAATTGAACAAATGTGATAGAATTTTGCTGAATTCTTAAATTAACCATAATATAAAATGATCTAATCGGGTCTCTGTTTGACCTACCCTAGAAGTTTAATAGGGCATTTTGCTCGCCATTTCATGTGCTTTGAGATGCCGCATAGCCCAATACGCTATCTGAAATAGGAGCGACGTAAGTTGAAAAAATGTGATAGAGTTTCGCTGAATTCCTTTATGAACCACAATGTAAAATGATCTAATCGGGTCTCTGTTCTCCCTAGCCTAGAAGTTTAATAGTGCATTTTATTCTCCATTTCATGCGCTTTGAGATGCCGCTTAGCGCAATACGCTATCTGAAATAGGAGCGACGTAAATTGAACAAATGTGACAGAATTTTGCTGAATTCTTAAATTAACCATAACATAAAATGATCTAATCGGGTCTCTGTTTGCCCTACCCTAGATGTTTAATAGTGCATTTTCCTCGTCATTTCATGCGCTTTGAGATGCCGCTTAGCCGAATACGCTATCTGAAATACGAGCGACGTAAATTGAACAAATCTGATAGAATTTCGCTGAATTCTTATATTAACCAAAATATAAAATGATCTAATCGGGTCTCTGATTGCCCTATCATAGAAGATTAATAGTGCATTTTACTCGCCACTCCACGCGCTTTAGGATGCCGCCTAGCCCAGTACGCTATCCGAAATAGGAGCGACGTAAATTGAACAAATGTGATAGAATTTTACTGAATTCTTAAATTAACCATAATATAAAATGATCTAATCGGGTCTCTGCTTGCCCTACCCTAGAAGTTTAATAGTGCATTTTAGTCGCCATTTCATTCGCTTTGAGATGCCGCTTCGCCTAATACGCTATCTGAAATAGGAGCGACGTAAATTAAACAAATGTGATAGAATTTCCCTTAA